>JAPDVR010000010.1:34989299-35054299 GCA_026230005.1 Gila orcuttii
TTTTGTTGACATATTAGTCACACCTTAGGGTGATATGATTTTTATCATTTTAAAAATCGGAAAATATCTGCAGCCAGAAAAAAAATCACCATATTTTTAGGAATATGAACAATATTTAGGAATGTGAACAAACCCCTCTGTAAGGGAGTAAATCTGTAAAGTAAGTGCTTCACTGAAGTGGAGATTTTCTGGCTAAGCATGAGAAAAACATCATTTTGGCCTTTAAATATATGTATAATCTACAGACACAACTAAAATAAGTGCAATAAATATTTTTGCACGTGTCTTGGTTTAACTTTAAAGTTTTTGTATGATGTTGTTTCACTGTGTGAACCTGCCACTGTAAACCCCCATACAAAAATAATCTCCTGCATCCTCAGACTGGACTCCACGAATGTTCAGTGTAAATGTATATCCAGAATAACTTCCACTGAACCGATCTGAGACTCCAGATTCAAGTTCACTTGCTGTATAGATCAGGAGTTTAGGAGCTTCTCCAGGTTTCTGCAGATACCAGCTCATGTCAGCACCAACTCCACTGGTCCCAGTACAGCTCATAGAGACTGAATCTCCTGCTTTAACAGACAGAGACTCAGGAGTCTGGACCTCTTGATGAGACACTGAGAGAGAGATAAAAGAAAGATAAAAAAGGGTAAGTGTTACATTTAAATAAAAATTATGAGATATTTATGTCCTTTATGAAAACATTTATATTTAAAAAATGAAAACAAAGCACAAGAGAACCAAAGCTTTACAAAATGAAAACCAAACTGTAATAATGTAGGGGGTAAAATGTAACCTTTAGCCAGCAGAGTCAGTGTAGCCAGAATTAGAAGAGCCATTATTGTTTGGTGTGTCAGTGAATCTGGCGAGACTGAACACACACTGATCATGAGGAGTTTTGTGTGTGAAACAGTAAACATGCAAAACACTCTCCACTCAACTGACTCCTGTCAAAAACACATTCAGTTTCCTCCTGGATTTACATAATGTGATAAAACAATCTAACATGCATTTTTGCAGGATTCTATTGCTGACTTCTATTGCTCTTTAAATATTCTGGAGGTTTTTGTACGTTGAATGAATGAGAATCATTGTAGACTTTCAATGGAGAAACTAAACTGAGTGCTGGAAGTAAGTGCAGAATGAAATAAGAAATTAAATATTATACTCAATTAATCAAATTATAAATGTCAACCTGAAAAGAAGCATTTTTAGAAAATAATATTTCCATTATGTCCTGTAAAAGACTGTAAATGGTCAAATTACCTTAATATGCCATTAAAGAAAACTAAATGATAAAGATGCATTCAAATATAAATCTAAAGGAACTGATTGGATGTATACGATTTAGATCAATATTGAATTGCTTGTATTTTTACATTGCATATTTAGTATTCTGATTATACACAATGCACAAGTCATTTCTATGTATAGTAGGATGGATATTTGGGAAATTTCTAATTTTGCTGCTGTATCTTACATAAATGTTTATTATTAGATAGGAGACAAAGAGTCAACTGATGGTGTGTCAGCTCCATTTTGAAGGCAAACAGTTTCATTACTTTCTATACATTTCACATTTAATTTAAAACACAATTAAAATTCCCATATTCTGTTTTAAAATGAATAATTTAATCAGAAAAAAATATATACGCAGTATATTTCCAAATACACAGGTTGTTGGAAGGTCCAACAGACAAAATTTGTGAATTTTATAATGAACCCTGAGATATGTTCGTTTTCAGCTTGTACAAAAAGCTGTAACAGACAGACAAACAAACAAACAAACAAACAAACAAACAGATATGTGCATAACAAATTTGAAATAAAATTAAAATAAACAGTCAGTCTGGATTATGGAAATAGCCTACTATATGTTACAGTAGAAGGAGGATGGGAATAGAAATTTAAATAAATATATTATTGATTTGTATGATTAATTATGCTTAGTGCGTGTGTGTATTTATTCCACTTGCAGCTTCATCAGAAGATGTTAATAATGTTAGTAATCTGATTCTGAACAAAGGAGGGTTTTTGTACGGGATCTTTTCACTGTGTGAACACATAACTATCACTGATCTCATGTCGACTCTGACAGTAATAATCTCCTGCATCTTCAAGCTGGGCATCACTGATGGTCAGACTGAAATCAAGACCGTTTCCTTGTCCACTGCCACTGAATCTTGAAGGAATTCCTGACTTTTTTTCATTTGTATAATAAACCAAGAGTGCTGAGCCTCTTCAGGTTTTTGGCTGTACCAAGACACATAATAACGGCCTTTAGAAATTGAGCCTTGCTCGTTTTTGTAAACCACAGTGTCAACTTTACAGTCAATAGAGACGGTTGACCGCGCTGGACTGATTTAACCTCAGACTGAGTCACAACAATTTGTCCTAAACAACCTGTGTAGAGCAAGAGATAACAGCACACATTATTATATAATATATTATATTATTACTGAAATATATTTAAAAAGTCACATGTAACTGTTTAAACCTTGCATGCTGTAGAGTGTGTAAATGATAATGGAGATCAGAGTCATTTTGGCTGTTAGATCTGTTATCATGAAGAGAAGCTCAATGAAGAGTTAAACACACCTATAAACATCTCAGATCACTGACACTGACTATGCAAATATCAAATATGACCAGAAGTTTCCATTATACTGGCAGTTTCCTGAAATATGTTCCTTATTTTACAATTATGCAGTTGGAGACTGGACACATTTTGCACTTCATGCCCCTTATTTATCATTAAAGAGCCAAGCGGAATGAAGTGCAGAATTTGAAAAGAATGAAAATTATTAATAACATTTATGCAAGTATTGTACTGTATATTTTATGAAAGCAATATTTTAAATGACATGCCATTTTTCTACTTGTAACTTACTATGTCAACATTACAATATACAGTTTATTTGTATTTCCCCTGTGAGTGAGAAGACACTTTAAAAGTGATTCTGGATTGTAATGTGCAGAAGAAGGATGGACTGTGGAAATATATTTTTCATGTTTGTTAATTACTTTTATAGTATACATTTTTAAATAAAGCATACTGTACCTTGTGGATATAAGTAACATGAATAACATCATATTTTAATATTGAAAGTATCACTTAATAGTTGAGAATAGTTTCAGTATGTTATGATGGCATGAGTTCACATGTTAATAATGTGATGTATTTCATGCTGCATATAATAAAGCTTATATTATTACAGTCTTTAAAGATAAAAACAATCTTCTGTCCACAATTATGCTAATCTCAATTAATTCTCAATTCTCAATTCATTTCTTCTGAAATCAATAATGAAAATTAAAATGAAAAAATAATGAAATAACTAAAATAAAATCTTCATTGCTGCTTTAACTGTTGTTAACAGGGCAACTAGCCTGATTCTCATGTTCTCTGTAGCGTCTGACTGAGGGAGGTTTTTGTATGATGTTGTTTCACTGTGTGAACCTGTCACTGTAATCCCCCATACAGTAATATTCTCCTGCATCCTCAGGCTGGACTCCACGTATGTTCAGTGTAAAATCAGGTTCAGATCCACTTCCACTGAACCGATCTGAGACTCCAGATTCAAGTTCACTTGCTGTATAGATCAGGAGTTTAGGAGCTTCTCCAGGTTTCTGCAGATACCAGCTCATGTCATCATCAACTCCACTGGTCCCAGTACAGCTCATAGAGACTGAATCTCCTGCTTTAACAGACAGAGACTCAGGAGACTGGACCTCTTGATGAGACACTGAGAGAGAGTAAAAAAACAAATCAAAATAAGTTTGCCTTTGCTATAAAACAGTTCAAATTAATGCATAAAAAAATAAAACAAAGTACAAATTCAAAAAATGGCAACAAATAAATTAAAAATTGTATCATTATAATGTAGGAAACACATTTTTGAACCTTGAGTGAGCAGACCGAGTGTCCCCAGCATTAGAATAAGAGACATCATTGTTGTGTGTGTGTGTGTGTGTGTGTGTGTGTGTGTGTGTGTGTGTGTGTGTGTGTGTGTGTGTGTGTGTGTGTGTGTGTGTGTGTGTGTGTGTGTGTGTGTGTGTGTGTGTGTGTGTGTGTGTTGGTCACACTAATCATCAGTGGAGTTTTAAGCTCAGTGTTCAGTTAATATGCAAAACATTTTCAGATGCATCATGGAATAAACCTCAAAAAACAATCAGAATACATTTTGCAGGACTTTATTCATTAAAAATGTATTTCTTTTTTCAGCTGACCGAGTGAAACTAAACTAAGATAAAGTTTTAGTGTCAATGTCAGTGTTAGTGCTGATGTTAGTGTAACTCTGTCAGTTTTAGTGCAGGAGGTTTTTGTACAGCCGCTCATTGGGTTTGTATCACTGTGGCGCACGTTCGGTGGAGGAACACGACTCTCAGTTGGAAGTAAGTAAACCTCTTTCTGTCAAAAAATCAATATGTATATACACCGGTATCTATAAAAAATTAATTAGAATTGTTAATAAATATTCTTGATTATATTTATGTTTAAGATAATACAGAAATATATCTAACTTATGTTTCAGGTCTTAATTATTACTGGACTGTAATTATATGCTGTATAACTGGACACTTAAAAATATAAATATATAACTTATTGTTATATTTTAGACTTGATTATAATTCTGTATTCCCTAGTGAAAAAAATATATACTAAAATGTATTTGAAATACATTTATTTTATATTAATTATACTACAAATACATTTATATAGGCTATACAATATAAATGTAATTTTAGTATACTAAATCGGAACAACTATTTTTGTACTTAATGCTCTTTAGTTATCCAGAAATAGTGCTGAGTTCCAACTAAAGCTACTTAAGTATATTTGATTGTGCTAAAGTGGAAATATTGCAAGTTTACTTTAAGTACACTTTAAATATCTGGCATTCAAATAATCATATTATACAGAGACTATCCTTAATAATAGTGAAACACATTTTAGGCTTAATATTAAGAAATGTGCATTACATTTTCATATTGGTGTTTTTCACAAATGTATTATTTTACTCTTGATATTTTTTAATGTTAAAACAAAGTAAATCATCTTTATTTTCATGCTGTATAAAATAATAAATAATTTTCATAATAAACTCTGAATATATTTTTAAATCAGAATAGATCAAATTGAATATATACATTTTAGTCTGATATGTTATCAGTTTTTTTAATATATTTATACAGAATATATTAATGCTATTACTGAATGTTATTACTGAATATTTCAATGTTATTACTCCAGATTAGACTAAAATCAGAATAATATGATTCAGTAAAATGTGTTTTTACAGACTGTTGCACTTCAGATCTGCTTGATTAACTCTGAATCTCTTAAAGGGAAGTGAAAGACTGATAGAGCTGTTTTTAAGAAGAATGAAACTCTCTCTCTCTCTCTCTCTCTCTCTCTCTCTCTCTCTCTCTCAGAATATATTAATGCTAAGAATATATTAATGCTCAGAATATATTAATGAGTCCTCTCTCTCTCTCTCTCTCTCTCTCTCTCTCTCTTTCTCTCTCTCTCTCTCTCTAGCTGGCACTCGCCCCACTCTCACGGTCCTGCCTCCCTCCAGAGCCGAGCTGCAGCAGGGTAAAGCTACAGTGGTGTGTTTGGGCAGTAAGGGATTCCCCTCTGACTGGAAGCTGAGCTGGAAGGTGGACGGCATTAGCAGGAGCTCTGCTGTGAATCTGAGTCCCAGTGTTCTGCAGAAGGATGGACTGTACAGCTGGAGCAGCAGCCTGAGTCTCACTGAGAGTGAGTGGAGCCGAGCAACAACCATCAGCTGTGACGCCACACACACATCCCAGAATGCAGTGACCCAGAACCTGAACACACAGCAGTGTGATGATGACCAGTGAAACACACACACACACACACATCACACAAAGACATACAGGCATGCATAATTATTAATTCACACTTTACACACAGTGTACATTTTGCTCTGTACGTGTTAATCTTTCTTTGTAAAGTGTGTTTGTGTTATTTTTGTTTTTGCCAAATAAAAGCTTTTTGAATCATTAATTGTGTTCATTTATTGTTTCAAATATATTGTAGCATATTTTCATATTTTTATTTAAAATAGTTATTTTGCCTTTAATTTGTTCACATCAAAGTATTTTATTCATTTTATTTCTATTAGTTTACATGTTAACATTCATTAGAATGGAGTTAAATATCAATGTCATGAAAATAAAGTTTTTATCTTAATTATATACCAGGGGAAACTTATTACAATTGTTACCAGAGGAAGAATGGACAAAAACAAGCAAACAGAGATTCAGTTAAACTGCAGACAGCTTGTTATTTATTTTATTTTATTTTATTTAAATTTTGCCTGTTTTCTTTAGTTTTTTTTTTTTTTTAGTTTTTTATTACCTTGCTTAAGGTGCAAGAGATCAGCTGAATGGGTCTTTAAAAGCAGTGTTTTTGCACCAAATAAATATATACAATAAATATAAGTTTTAAGAGCTGAAATAAGACACATAAAAGAAATACAAACAGTTTCTCAGTCAATCCACTAAACATTATTATAGTGAAATAGTAAATGAGGGACTGATATAAAATCTTCATTTCATCACATAAGCTTTATTTCATCTTCATCTTAGATGCATTTTATGTGTAATTCAGACATTTAGATTTTCATTATGTGTAAAATATGTAGCTATCCATTGTATATCGACATGTATTAATTCAAAATCCCCTAAATGCATTATAGCTGCATAGTTATACTCTAGTCTAGAATGCTTTGACGCATTATCACAGTGCATGACGCCGAACGTCTGCCATTTACTCCAAGCTGTTAAAACTTATAATTTGTATAAAGAATGTGTTAAGCAGTGTGTGACTAATGAACACCAATAGTTCACCAGCCTTCTGTGTATCTGTGTGTTTGTGTGTAAGTCAGTGAGGTGAATAATGATCTTCAACTTCAACATCTGCAGAAGTCTCAGCAAAGGAGGTTTTTGTATGATGCTTTTACACTGTGTGAACGCCCAGTCAGGGTTCTTTGAGTCTCCTGTCCTACTGTGTTCACTCTGACAGTAATAAACCCCTGAATCTTCAGGCTGGACTCCACTGATAGTCAGAGTAAAATCCATGTGGTTTCCACTTTCACTGCCGCTGAATCTAGAAGAAACACCTGAAGCTCTGTCTGATGTGGCATAGATCAGGAGTTTAGGAACTTCTCCAGGAATCTGATGGTACCAGGACATACAATACAGGGTGGTATCTTTTTTAACACAGTTTATTGCTGGTTTATGATTACACTGAATAGAGACGGTCTGATCAGGCTGCACTGTTTGAGCTTCAGATTGAGTCAGAGTTTGTCCCACAGAACCTGAAGAGAGAGACAGAAAACACTGTATAATATAAAACTGATGAGCACATTTAAAAACGCTAACACTTAGTTATAAAGCATCTGTCAGCCTGAGCACACAATATTTTTTACAGTTGCACTACAATGACTAATTATCTTTTTTTTTGGTACACAATATACTACATAATCAGTGACAATACAGATCTTGTGGATTGCTAATTTAGGTTCCTCTAAATTGGCTGATGATATAAATTGCTATAGCCTATACTTACTCCAGGTGCAGGTTGTGAGTGTCCAAATAATGACGGCTATTAAAGTCATGTTTGCTTTTTGATCTGTTATCATGAAGGAGAGCTGTCAGTCAGAAAATAATACATTCACAGGTCTATAAAGACCTCCAGAGCACTGAAGCATGCAGTTCATATGCAAATATTCTTCAGGGGTGGAGCTAGGGCTGAAGCAGGGCCATCCCGCTCACAATTTCTATTTCATGTCTTTTTATCGTTGAACAGTTGAGTAGATACAAGTCCAGATGAATAAATGTGGAGATGATTAAAGCAGGCAAAACGAATATATATATATATATTTTTTTTTTAAAAGCACATATTTGTTATAGGCCTATATACACGTCACATTTATGAACATCGCCCTCAAATGTAGCCAATAAAGCCTATACTGCTATGTGAGCTCACAATATAAGGCACAAATTAAATGTTATTTTTTATCTGTAGCCTAATTAAATGCACAAATAAATGTCCTGTTCATTTGTACTCGAAAAAAGGTGCTATTTTACATTAGTTGGCAGAGTCCAAATGGAAATGGATTGCATATAATTGAAGGGGAGACCGGGGACAAGTTACAAATCACCTGATTCACCTCACACATGCTCGGTTTAGTCCTTATTCCACATGTGAGAAAGTACTGCAGATTTAAGAGGAGGAAAAACTAATTTTGATGTACGAAAGTAACTTTTTTTTTTTTACTTAATTTATCTTTGTTATGGAAATTCCTGCTTTGTAGTTAAATTCATCAAAGTTAAAATATGTTTATTGTGTGTCTGTGTAGATATTTTTCATGCATGTTGTTAGTGCTATTTTTGGCTGTTAGCTGTAAGTTGAGTTAGTTCATGGCTACAAGACTCTGGTTAGTTGTAGCAGCAAGACTCTGGGTTAGTTAACATCAATTTCAGTCAATTTTTAGTTGAATTTATATGTTGTTGTTTTAAAATTTCAGTATGCTTAGGTCAGGAGTGTCCAAACTTTGGACAAAGGAAAGTCAAACTGAGGGATAAAAAATTTGCTCATTTGATTAATTTTTGTTACACACAAGCACACTCACCAATTATGTTTTTTTTTTTTAAAGCCTGTGTTAAATAAAGTTTTCAAAACTGTTTTTTTGTTTGTTTTTTTGTTTTTGTTTGTTGCCATAATCCTTATTTCATAATGTTATATCTCACCCATAATATCACCAAAAATATCTTTTTTTTTTTAATCTCACCCCAGGGTATGAATGTTACAACTGACCCAGACTGTGGGGTGAATTGTAACATTTTTTGAAACACATCTTACAAGGCAAAATGTTAAATTCACACAGTTGCCTATTAGCCTATATTGATCTATTCCAACACTCAATTACAATTAAGTACAATTCATTGAATTTAGTCGTATTGTAGGCACTAAAGGTACTTTTTACATCTATACCGAACAGCCTCGTTTAAAAAAAAAAAAAAAAAGTAATATGCCTACCGCATCTATTTTGAATAAAACACACGTCCACTGAAAAGCTTTACATCTGCTTGTCAACCACTAGATGTCGCCATTAGACACTTGATGTCACCAGAAATCCAACAGAACAAGCATCCCACATCCACGTTGGCAAAAATGGGCCTGAATCTCCCGTCTGAAAGATGTCATACTTCCACGTATATTCAAGGCTCGTTGGTCTAGGGGTATGATTCTCGCTTAGGGTGCGAGAGGTCCCGGGTTCAAATCCCGGACGAGCCCAATAGTTTTAAAGGCTTTAGAATGGAACTGACAAAACTTTACATTAACTATTTATATGCAAAGGTTGTCTTCTGAGTTCTACATGCTGAAGGCCATAGATCTACAGTAGGTCCTGTGTTTTCCAAAATCAAAATTCTTCCCATTTATCTTACAATAATAATACGTTTTTTTCTGAGAACATGAACCTCTCTTAAAGTCAACATGAAATCAAAATTGACAAATCTTTTTTTTTTTATGGACTATTACAGTATTTAACATTGTTTAAAAAAAAATCATGTCACTTGCAATATCTCCTCTCTTCTCTGATGACGTGTTCACTGGCGCGAGAACTCTTTCACATGAGATCACAGCAACAGCAAACCACCCAATACAACAATCCAAATGGACTCGAAAATCTAGACAATCAAAATGTAATTTTGTCTGTTGAGTCAGATTAGATGTGGCTTTTAGTTACTGCAACAGAGACAGTAAATCGAATGCTCGAATCTTCAATGTTTTATGGCCAATCTTTATTCTGACTGTTTTCAAAATCATTGCCTAGGCCGGGGTATGATTTTGAAAACAGTCAGAATAAAGATCGGGAGGTTTTAGATTTGATCTGTAGAAGAGAATTTGGGCCGAACATCGGAACAAAAGATTTTTTTCTCAGATTATCGGGAGGGGTAAATCGTGCATAAACTCCTGTAGTCTGAGCCCGGTTTTAGGATCCAATTCTCACTATATGAACTACAAGTTTGCCTCAATAAACCCCTAATTACTGCTTATGGTTTGCCTCAATAAACCCCTAATTACTGCTTATGGTTTGCCTCAATAAACCCCTAATTACTACTTATGGTTTGCCTCAATAAACTCCTAATTAGTGCTTATTAAAGTTACTTATTAGTAGCCTATCAGTGGCGGCTGGTGATATTTTTTTTTATTGAGGGGGGCAAATAAATACAAAGCAGTACCAAAAACCATGTTGACTACTTGAATATAAATTTTGATGATCTTTATTTACATTTCAGACCAATAAAGAAGTACCAAAAAGCATGTTTTCTACTTGAACATAAATGTTGCTCTCTTTTATATACATTTCAGACCAAAAGTACCAAAAAGCATGTTTCCTACTTGAACATAAATGTTGCTCTCTTTTATATACATTTCAGACCAAAGAAGTACCAAAAAGCATGTTTCCTACTTGAACATAAATGTCGCTCTCTTTTATATACATTTCAGACCAAAGTACCAAAAAGCATGTTTCCTACTTGAACATAATTTTTGCTCTTCATTCTTTCGGGCCAGAAAATTTCTCAATTACTCTCTGATTAAAGTCAGTCATCTCCGTAACAAGTCTCTTTTCCATGGACAGCAATGCCAGTGCATTCAGCCTCTCCTGGGTCATGGTGTTTCTGAAAAAAGTTTTTATTCTTTTCAAGGTTGAGAAGCACCTCTCAGCTTCAGCCGTGGTCATGGGTGTGGTAATGATAACTTTTAGGAGAGTCACAGTTTCGGAAAAGACTTCTTCGAGATTATTCTCCATAAACAGCTGGAATAGGTCCACAGCACCACGGCAGGCTCTGAACTCTTCCTTGCTGTAGATGAGACTGAGCTCTGTCTTCAGCTTGCTTCCACTGAGCATCGGGTACGCTTTCATGGTGCTGCTCAATGCATCTTCAGGAAAGGTATTCTTGTACTCATCAAACCTGTCCCCCTGCAACAAGGTGGCACAGACAAGGTGGTCTGTGAAGGAGAAACGCTCCCTAGTGTGTCCCAGGATTGTGTCACAGACCTATAGATATAATTAAACAAATAGATACATAAATGTAAGGTAGTAGCCTGGAGTAGACCACTAATTGTCACAGTTGCAATAACTTTCAAAAGAAAAATAGAGCCATTTGAGTTTTTGTCCCATACAAGACTAGTTTTTGGTGGCTTCAAATTTAATTTGATCATTTATTTTTATGTTGCCAATTTATTATTTTTGGGATGCTGTTGTATAATATTAAAATTATGATTTTTGTAAGGATTTATACTTCTTGATTCTTGAGTCTGTAGAATATGATATGTAGGCAGGACATCTCTGCAGCACAACAATAATGTAAAATGGTATTTTGACTGATTTCTATAACAAACTCACCTCTGCTGCAATCCTTTCACGGTCTTCCGAACTGAGCGCCCGGCGCCTCTTTGTTGGATGAGAATCACTGCTTTGCTCACCAATGGAGTGGAGAGAGTTTCTGCAAAGGACAAAAATAATTTATTATAATTATGGCAAAGGATAAAGAGAGTTAAAAATGAAAGAGAAAGCAAATAATGATCATATTACAGGAATAAAGTTACCTGATCTTTTGTATTTCCTGTTGGAACTGTTGGATGCTCACTTTGATATGGACCGAATCAATGTTCTTTTTCTGGAGCTTGGCATAGAGGAAGTCTACATGTGGCATGATGTGGTGATAAAGTTCCAGAAAGAACTTAAAATCCTCATCCTCCAGTAGCATGACCAGAGCTCCTGCTTCTCTGACAGTATTGGGGTCAAAGTCACCTGAGTCTTGTATGCTCTCAAAACAGTGAATGAGATCCTCTCTGTGCTCAAAAATCGTATTAATGGCACGGCTATGAAAGTTCCATCTGATGTTGCTGGATCTTGGCAGTCTATGGGCAACCACTTTATCCAGAAAACATGTTCGCTTGGGTGACTTAGAAAAAAAGCTGGCAAATCCACCAATGTTAGAAAAAAAAATTCTCGTCTTGGATATGTGAGACGTGGCCTGTTGCATTATCAGGTCCACAAAACTTCAGTGCCGACACTTTGAAATAAAATACAGGGAAAACAAAACAGAATTGCTAACATGACATCCAGCCAGCCACCGCCGTTTCTCATAACAAGCGCGGGTGAAGCTCCGTGTGTAGCTTCGTCCTCTGTCACTGGCCTGCTGCTGGATTTGTAAACCGGGTTGGTCCGGTCCGAGATCCTTTATCTTTTTTTTTTTCTTCCAGCGAAAGCCTTGTGAAAGGGTTTTTTTGTAAGTAAATTACAGAATTTGGATGAACTGCTGCCATTGTTTATACAAAAATGTTGATTAGCCTAGCAAGGTTTTGACGGAGTCGAAGTGGTGTCGCCTGCGCACTCGCACTCAGTAGTGGCCCAGAGCGTAAATTTGAATGACAGGTTACGAGAACCAATCAGATTGGATAAAATAACATGTATCCAATTCTGATTGGCCAGGGACGCAACGACTTGTGCCCGAGGAGAATCTTTAAGAAACCAATTAGAGACCAGCTTCAGGTCACATGCTGCCCGAAAATTTAAAGTCTCACATAGACATCCATTTGTCCGGCGTCCCGCATGAAACACATTGAAAAACATAGAAAATAGTTGACCGATTAAAGCCAGTTTTTATTAAATGCTGATGCTTTTCTTACTACCAGTCGGCACATCGTATGAAAAAACTATTTTATTTTTGTATTTTTATATAATTTTTGTATATGTATATTTCTTGAATCTTGATGGGGCGGCGCCCCAGCGCCCTCTATTGACAAGCCGCCACTGCGTTAAGTTTAGCAATTAGGTAGGATTAAGGGGTTTAGAATGTGATCATGCCGAATAAGGCATTAATTTGTGCTTTATAAGTAGGCAACTAATAAACAGCCAATATCCTTATAATATTCATGCTAATAAGCAACTAGTTAATAGTGAGAATTGGACCCTAAACTAAAGTGTTACCGAAAAATTATAATGATCTTTTCACTTAACAAAAAGTTATATTGTTGTTATTGCCCTTGGCACAAAGTAATAATCTTTCACCACTCAACTCATTGTAACAAGTAGTCTTAAAATTGTTTGAACATAAAAAGGCTGGCACAAAATATGTTTCGAAAAAAAAATGGCTTGCAGTTATTTTTAATAGTAGGCTAGCCTATGAAAAAATTTAAATATGTGATTTAAACACACAGTAAAATAAACTCCAAAGTCCAAACTTCACTCAGTTATTCAAATTTCAAGTACTTAAGTTCATGACTTAGACTTACTGTGAAAAAGAAGTGCACTTTATTGTATTGAATGTGCACTATACTTCAGATCTTAGCTATATACCTATATATATATATATATATATATATATATATATATATATATATAATTTGCAGATAATTTAATATGAATTAAATAAAAAGCCACTTAAGTGTGCTTAAAGAGAAGTACACTTTCATGACTATAGGCCTGCCCAAATACCCACATTTGCAGTTTTTGCACTTGACCACTCGTCTACATGACGTATTTCCTGTAATCTCACCGAAAGTAGTAAGTCATCCGGGTACACCTACTCTTTATTGAGTAAATTGTAAAGTGAATTCGAACATACTTATTTTGTCACATACTGTTTTTTGCCTACTATAAAGTAAAGTATGCGATTTCAAATGCCCACGTTTCTTTAACACACTTAAGTACATTATTAAAAAGTGCACTTTGTAATAATGTCAAATTAAAAGTTTTTCTTAAAAGTGAATATTAAATCATTGTTTAATAATTTTTGTTGTGCTATAAAAAAGTACTGAAGTATGTTAAGTACTTGACTATATAAATGTGTAATTAAAAATATTTAAATGCATGGCATACAATTTTCAATATAGGAAGAATATTTTAGTTTACCATAAATGCTTGTCAGTACATTCGGTAGTACACTTCAACCATATTTCAAAAAGACAATAGAAGTAAATATGAAATAAGTTGTACCAAAGTCCTACTTGAGTAGGTCAAAAGTTTAACTAATTACATTTAATATATTTTCATTTTATTGTACATAACATGCAACTGCGTTCAGAAAACATTATTTAGTTAACACTTATATTCTTTATTGTTTCCATAATACACTTTTTAAAAAAGTTTGCTAAAGTGTACTTTTTCACAAGGTTTGGTTGAAATAATGTAGCACTTCAGGCTTTAAGTTTGGATTCTAAAAGGAAGGCATTGTCCACAGAATTGTTTCAAAGCACAGTGAGACCATTACCATGCAGAATGTAAAGAGCTGTCAAGGAAGACTAGTGAGCATTTTGACAGGAGGATAAAAATCACCTGAATGTGGAACAACCTGAAAACAGCTTCTAAAGACCTGGATGAGACCTCCAACCTCCATTTTCATATTGAACTGTAAGAGGCTGGAATGAGATTGTGCAGCAGTAAAGACACCATTTATCAGAAATATTTACTGCAAAAAAAAAAACAAAAAAAAAAACACCTTGCATTTGCCAAAGAACATAAGGAAGATTGAAGCCGTGTTCTGGAGTACGACAAGTCAATATTTAACAACCGAGCATTGGATGGTGTCAGCCTGTCAGATATGTTCATAGGAGACAACTGGAGTGTTTTAATACCAAATGCATGCGTGGTGCCATTAAACACGGCAGGAAAACAATGGTATTGGGGACGCATCTCTGCAGCAGGAGTTGGAAGGATCTACAAAGTTGCTGGCACTTTGAAAATGGACCAATACTTCAGAGTCCTGCTGAACACAATGGAGCCAAGGATGGAGGATCTGTTTGGAGATCAAATGTGTGTTTTCCAACATAATAACAATGCCAAACACACCGCGCATGCAACAAAGTTGCCCACAATGAAATTGTTCATGCTCAGCATTTTGAAGTCTTGCTCAGTCCCCTGAAAAGTCTTGCTCAGTCCCTGACCTCCATTGAAAACCTTTGGGAAATTATATAAACCTGAATTGCGATAAGTCATGCAGGTCTTCCAGTGAAACTCAACTTTGGGAAGAACTTGAGTATTGGAAAGAAGTTAAGCATGACATATGTACAAAGTTTAGTGAGTCAATGCCCTTGGAGAATGGCTGCTTTAATCTGTAAAAAGTAGTAGAGTTAGTAAGCCGCATGTTATAGCTACATTCTTCAAAATATCTTCCGAGATCTTCCTGCGATCATGCAGATTTCTACTTCTTTTCTATGCAATTTTCACCTAGACTTGTGATTTTTACCTGGCGGACCATAAAATGGCCAAAAAATATTTTTGACTTGGATTGATTGTGGAACTCGAGCCATATCAGGACAGTAAATAACCACCTAGAAACCTAACTATGATTAGATGCTTTAGAAGTATTTTTCTTTGTTAGTTAATGTAAAATAATGTAGTTAACATTAATGTGCCACATTAAGGCACATTTTGACAGGATGTAATGTGGCTCTTAGCCAAGGTCGGTTTACTTGGCGCCATGACCAAGTACTCCGATGTTTGGCTTTAGCATTGGAAGACAAGCGTAACATGACCAATGAGTTGCCACCTGTTCTAGCAAAACATTACACACAGAAGACAATATTCCTCCGCCCAGGTGAGCAACCACCAAGAAAAGGTGTTAAAACTAATTCTCACTCAGGACAACTGGAAGCTGCTAGGGACTGGAAAATGCTGGCTGATCTTGATCAACGGCTTATTTTTCCACCTGAGATTGCCACCACTAACCTCCGACCAGATATTGTTTTGTGGTCCGGATCAGCACGCATTGTTCAACTGATAGAGTTAACAGTGCCATGGGAGGATGCTGTAGATGAGGCATATGAGAGGAAGAAACTGCGGTATGCTCAGCTGGCCACTGAAGCAGAACAGCGAGGATGGAGAGTCCGGGTTTATCCAGTGGAAGTGGGTTGTCGAGGATTTGTGGCACACTCCACAACCCGGTTCCTCAGACGTTGGATTCAGTGACCAAGAGTTGCGTCGCACAGTAAAGAAGTTATCTGAAGCAGCAGAGAGGAGCAGCAACTGGCTGTGGTTGAGACGGAAAGAGTCTGGCTGGCTGTGTACAGGCCGCCATGCTACGGTTTCGAAAAATTCTTGAAAATTCTGTCGAAAAATTCTTGAAAAGTCTGTTGGTTTATTTTTATAGTTTGCATAGTAATTACAGTTATTACATTCCTGTGTATTTTGCGTGAATGAGGATTGGTGTTTGGACAGATATTGTGTTTTGCGGTAGTATGCCATACGGAACCGTTGCCACTGACCGCTTTAACGTCCGCAGTGGGGCTCGACAGCCTTAATCAAATGGGTTGGCGCGTATGGTCGGGTTGCGGAGGGATTGTGAGAGATTGTGATTTGGTCACATGTGAACTACGAGGAAGGAGCAACCTCAGCAGCAGGAGGGATGTAAAGGTCAGTAAGCTGGGCTGAGTTGAGTGGGGGACGGAGGGGGGTGACTCTGGGACGCCAGAGTCACTGTCGAGCCCTCTTGAGGTGTCGTGGGCTAGTCGATGAAACACTGAGGACGGAAGGTGCCCACTTGAAGACCCTAGAGATGTCCCCTACTCTGCTCAATCCAGACGGTTGTCATGAGGGGACCGCACTGTGGTTGCAGCCGTTGTGTGTGCAAATACACTGCAGCTATTAACACCAGACAGAAGGAGATTCACATCACCATTTGGAAAGAAGCGTAAATGGATGGAGAAGCATAGGTTACTGTAAAGCTACGTCTTAGTTGGTGCTTATCTTGGCGAAAGCTGAGTACAAATCAGCATGAAGTTTTAACATCTACTCTCGTGTAATGGAAATCATAACTCATTTTAACAAATAGAACCTGGTTGTAAAGTTATGTCAAATTATGTTGCAATGTTAACCTTATAACACATTAAAATGTTCTTAGGTCTCAAACAAATTCCACATTTGACACAATCAGACTCTTAAAGGGCAAGGTGGGCAACTTTAGATGGTTTTTACTTACTTTGTGTTTGATGTGACCTGAGCAAGTGTTGAAGTCTCCATGTTCAGTTTTTCAGTGCCACAAGAGTGTTTTGTTATCACATGCTGTATTCTGCCATACCGACCTGACTTGACAAGGTTTTTTTTTTTTCACTTGTTTCAAAGAAAGGAATTTCTGGAACATCCAATGGTGGAGAGTAACGAAGTAGCCTACTTAGTCACTGTACTTAAGTCACGCCCGACTCCAGCTTTTGAGATTTAAGGTAGGCCAAGTGAAACTCCTGCTGGGCCAAGACTTTTAACATTATTTTATTTTTCTACATTACAAAACTTTATTTAAACAAAAGAGGCAGGTCTTAAAAGGGACTCTGTATATTTACAGGGCTCAATGAATTCTAAGGACCGTTTACAGGTTCATTCCGGGTTAGGTTTTTTACTTGCCCTGCAAAAAAAAAAAAAAGAAGAGTATTATTACTGGTTGTATTTGAATAAATATAAAGACAAGTAAACCGTCAGTGGTAAAATATGAACAACTGACAAATTACAAGCAATAGCACAAATAAATACAACCAGGACAGGACTGAGGGGGAGCACAAAATAGACAACAATTTAAATATGCTTTGAGGTTCCTAGAACAATTAATATGCAACGGGCCTATAGTCAAAGTTTAGAGTTAATATTAAATAGGCATTATAAAATACAGGATGTGCTCTCTCAGTTGAGAGAAGATAAAAACCCTGAAATAACAATGAGCAATAAAGCCAGGTATTAACAGTTTTTTAAAAAAAATGTATTGTCATACCAGTGTCGTACTATGTCAGATTCTTACAACAAATGCAATCCGAATAAAAAGACACTGTATGGCTATTACCAATCAAATAAAAACAGTATCAACAAACTTAATGCAGCTTATAAGCAATATGAATGGATTTACACTGAAATTATGATTGCATTTGCATTGCTAGGCAATTAATTAATTACTGTTCTTTATTTACTTTTTACTTCAAAAAGTAAAGTAAGGGGTTACTCTTAATTTTTCTTTAATTTAATTAAAGTTACTTCTGATGTAATTCCATTAAATACTGTATATACTTAATAAAAATTTAATATAAAACAATAGTAGATTTAACATCAAAATTTTACATCTTATGTTAAAATGTAATGTAACCTTCTCCCTTTAAATACTTTGGTCAGATCAAGAATATTTATGCAATTTTATATTATTTATTTGAAAGAATTAAAAGAGCAGTTTCATGTCTATCTTTGCATTTTTCAACTGCTCGAGGTTGATATGGGATTGAGAAAATAATTAGTAATAAGTAATGGAATTATTTTGAGAGAGAGTAATCTAATTACACTGTTAAAGATGTAATTAGTAGCTAGTAATGAATTACTTTTTTTTCCCTTTTTTTTTTGAGAATCTTACCCAACACTCTGCATAAATTATGTTAACAGATTTAATGTAGAAATTTTAATTGATTGAAAAAATGAAATAAGCTACTTTTTAAATAAACTAAAATCAGGGAACTCAATTTATTTCTACTATATCAGTTTAATATTCAGGGAGGTGGAGGAGTGTTTGGGAAACTTGTTTGAAAACAGTCAGTATTTAATTTGGTGCCATTAGTGTGAAAGTGTGTGTTTGCTGCTTTTGGAGCTGTTTAGATTGTTTAGAGTTCTCACTCAGTGGAGTCGTGACATCATAGCGGAGATTCCGTTCTGGCAACTCAAAACTAGTTTTCTAGTAGTCCACAGTCTGGAAAAGTTAATGGAGGGAGGAAATGAGCTTAGGGAAGCTGGAGAAAAGAAAAGGAAGGAGAGAAAACGCAAGGAACGGAAGATCACAAAGCCTATGCCACTCCTTGACGAGGTCAAACCTCTGCCTACTACAGTCAGATGTTCCTTCCTAAAGCCAATAGAGGGAGAACCACCAACGGTTACAAGTGTCTCCGGACACCTCGCTCTACCAGCCGCTCGCTTCAAACCCCTGCCGCCAGTGACAAAACCTCCCGTGCATCCTCAGAAACCAGCTCCAGCACCTGAGGATGTGTTATCCCTGCCATGTTCTCCGCTTCAAGTGGATCCTCCCAAACTGTTAGCGGTTCCTTCATGTCCCGATGAAGTTGTTTCCCTCCGACACTCTTCATCCCAAGTGCGTCATCCCAAACGACTTCCTCCAAGCCCCACTCCTGCACATGATGAAGTCCTTGCTCTGAGATGTCCTCCCAGCCGGAAGCCTCAGCCATTTACTTCCCCGTTTGAGCCACCTCCACAACTCATGCTGGTAGACATAGAGGATGAGGAAAGCGAGTATGTGGAGTACACAGGGAGGACCATCCGGGCCAGATCTTTACTCAAGTCTGGACGCCCCCAAACGCCGGAGGCTGAAATGAAACCGAGAAAGATGGTTGCTTGGTTGGAGAAGGACAGCGAGGTGGAGGAGGAAGCGTGGGCGAGCGAAGGGGTGGAGGTCCAGGGGCCCACTCCTATACATGATGAAGTCGTTGCTCTGCGACGTCCTCCCAGCTGGAAGCCTCAGCCGTTCACTTCTTCCCCGTTTGAGTCACCTTCACAACTCAGCCTGGTTGACACAGAGGATGAGGAGAGTGAGTATGTGGAGTACACAGGGAAGACCATCCGGACCATTGACTTACGCAAGTCTGAATGCCCCCAAACGCCGGAGGCTGAAATTAAACCGAGAAAGATGTTTGCTTGGTTGGAGAAGGACAGCGAGGTGCAGGAGGAAGCATGGGCAGACGAAGTGGAGGAAGTCCAGGAATTTAAGGAAGAGGAAGGTGACCCCAGTGAAATGGGAGACTCCAAGGTCATACAAGGCCATTCAGATGATGCCTCTCAGATCGATAAACTCACGATGAAGCTCGTCTGTGAATCCTCAACTGAGACCCAGCACAATGTGAACGTCCAGAAAAAGAGCAAAAGAAAAATGTTGCCATTTGTTCTGTTCACCTGGGCGGAGGAGAAGGTCAAGAAAAAGAAGGAGAAGGAAATAATCAAGGAGAGGGAGCGAAGAGAAAAAGAGTCGCTGCTTGAACGCTACATGAACGATCCGAAACTGAAGCACTTGTGGATCAACAAGCACAACCGCAACTACAACTCCTCCTAATGCAGATCATCGTCCCTCTTCACTTTTAACCTGTGTAAATAAAAAAGTGAGCAGACTAAAAGTTGAAATATCCATGACTCTTCCTGACAATTAAAAGAAGTGTAATATGAAGTGAATCAATTTGAACTAATTTGAATAATTGTTAGAACAGCAGCAGAAAGTGAATCATTCCATGCAGTTCATTACAGTGGAGTTCACAGATAATTATATTAAGTTCACAGATCATTATATTATCTTAGATGTGGATCCATCAAATCCATCACCTCCATGTTTGTCGTTTCTTGTCTGCTGTTGTTTTTGGCAACAAGTTGTATTTTTTTTTTTACAATGTCTTGTTCAGAGTCAAAGACTGTACACTTCATGTGATCATATACATCTATATGTGAAATGAAATAAATTGAATTTGTCTAAATAAAGGTTGTGTTAATGAGACTGGTAAAACAAAAAAACAAAACAAAAATGTTTACATGAAAAACAAAGGAGGAGGCTGGAGTCACTGCTTTAATGAGTGTGTTGAATTAATTCAACCGATTCGTTCAAAATAGCCTAACGTAATTTATTTTACTTAGCAAAAAACTGTATTTATGAATGGATAGCCTAATAGCCCTTTCTGGTAATTTGATTTTTAAACAATGCAATGAATGCAGCAAATGCAGCAATGTACTACTGTTTCAAAATGTTGTTGTACACTTTTTTCTATTATAGAAGACAAAAATACTGTCAGTATGCAGTACACTATTCCATTAGAAGAATAGCTGATGGCTCTATTGACTTATTGATGTGAGTTACAAACATTGAGTCAGTATATCACCTATTATAAATTGTTTCTCCGAAGTTTAAACATTTAATCGCCTGTCTGTAATTGATCTGAGGTTTTTGTCTTTGCATAACTCGTCAGTATAGGTACATCAATGTGGGCCGCAATCCTCACAGGTGTGTGAGCATTGAGAGATACTGAGTTAAAGCTTGCAGTTACAAAACTTAGTGCTAGCAGTGTTTGTAGTCTAGAATGTGAAATTGCAGGGTTTGCAGGATTGGTCATTCTGAGGTGCTTTACCTTCAGCAGGAATACAGTGTTGCTATGCGGTTGCCACGATGTTCTGAGTGATTAGTGCGTTGCTATGCAGTTGCTAGGGTATTTTTGGTGTTTTTTTGCTGGGGTGTTCTGGGTATATTGATCTTGTTAAGTTCAAAAGTAACACTTTAAATTGGGAAAATCGGTCACACTTTAGATTAAGCCAGGCTCAGGCTACAGGAGTTTTAAAATAGGCTAATAACCGATTGTGAAAATCAGGTTGCATCATGCACATAAAGTCGGGGACACACTTAACGGCTGTAAGGCCGTATATGAATGTAATTTGATGTTATCAAATATACTTATCAAAACTGATCAGGCGAATCTTCACAGGTTTTTTTCTCTCAAATCTCAAACAAGCACACACTACAAGATTTGAAAATTCTAGAGCATCACACACTAGACAGCACCAAGCACAAGATAGCACCTCACGTGACTCACAGTGAAGCGGATGTAAACATGTAGGCCTAGGTAGCAGATGATCTACATTGATATCTCAACAGGTAATGTTTACATTTGCTAGCAGCCTTCTTGTTAAAAAAAAAAAGAAGGCTGTTTCTCCCCAGCTCTTGTCTTTGTCCGTACGGTTGTGTAATGTTTTCTAATAAACGTTATAGTCGTGTTGTTAGTTACACTTCCACACACCATTTCACCATCCGCTGTTCAAAGGACTGGTATGGCAGCTTGTTTTGCGATTTCAAAAGAGCTCTTCTCTCATTGGCTATCCTGAAAGAACTGATAGTCGTAATCATCCCGATTTAAAAAAATCCTAAATACCAACATGTTTGATAAAACCGGGAGGCCCCGATGTGTCCACGAGGCGAGCCAGTAGCAAAAAAAAAAAAAAAAAGCAAAGTCAGTCCTTCTCACTTTTGAAGGTAGGCTAGTAGGTGTTCTACAGCTGATTCCCCCTGAGACAAGTTTTATTGAGAGATTTTCAAATTACATCTAGCCAAACAAACATAAAGTAGGCCTCTACCACGTTGGTACAGCTATGAAAATCATATTTTATTCAGCTACATTGTTTAGTTTAATGTCTTAATTTCTTTGTAAATGGTAAGTCTTAAGAGTCATTTTAAGATCATTCTGTTTTCAGAACAGATGGACATAAACCTTTTTAATTATCTGCAGGCTATCAAGCAGTGCTAATCCAGCCTCGATGTCGCAAACTATGTGATACATGGCTATGTAACTGGCCACTGAACGACCTCTGTAACTGCAGGTTGATGCCACCAGATGGCGCCATTCGTCAAAACTAAAATAAACATCCTAAACTCACTCCATCGAATGTCCTATGGTCCTGTAGCTTCTCCCTGTGCAACGTGGCACACCATACTACTTAAAACTTACATGGCTCGTTGGTCTAGGGGTATGATTCTCGCTTAGGGTGCGAGAGGTCCCGGGTTCAAATCCCGGACGAGCCCATTTTTGCATAGATTTTTTTTTTTATACAATTTTTTTTTTTAACTGCCCTACTATTAACCACACAGCCTACAGAGAAATACTACAATTATTCATCAGTATTGGAGTGTATAGGCTATAGTGTTAAAGTAGGCCTATAGGCCTCTCTTAAACTTACTGTTATACATAAAAAACAATATACTTTTATGTGTGTTCAAACTTTTAAACTTATGTTTCTATCATTATAAAGTACATATCTTTCAAATGATGTAGCTATAGCCTACTTGAATTTATGCATGTGCAAATCATTGAATGTAATCTTAGAGCTATTTGTGCAGTTTGGAAAATTCTGGACGTTCTCAATAGTGGAAAATGACAACAGAAGACAATCTTAATTTAATACTGTAATATATACTCTTTATAAAAAGACATTTGTAACATAAAAATGAAAACACGATACAAGCTAAAAATATTACACACATGTACACACTGGTACATGTCGAGAGGGAATATGCATAATTTGCACTTTATGCACAACATCTTCATTCTGTTTTGGAGCGCACCACATTTATATAGTAATAGATGGTGTTTTAATACAGTGTTAGATCTACTACCTCTCCATAGGCTTCACATACTTAAGAGTGTGACTGCTGCATATGAGCCATACATACAGGTGAAACAAACTCAATCACCTGTTTTCAATAAATGAATACCAAAACGGCATAATCAAGGTAGGGGAAGTTAGCTAATATTTCACATGCATGTTTGGCATTTCATAATTGTGAGCCGCACAACAGCACAGGTCTGACGAAAATATGCATCATCCAAACACTTTGAGCTCGAGTTGGACGAAACGAATCGGCGTTCACACTTGCGTATTCCAGTTAGAATATTTTTTCAGGCGTCCAGCTCGTGCAGGCTGGAATTGTGACTAAATTACTATATTTAAACAACGTGATGATAGCCAACCACAATCCCAGACACCGAATGCATAATGCTTGTACTTTCCACTTTTCGTAACAATTTACAAATTCGATTTACGTATGAAGCGGCAAGGAAGCGATAACATAAAATAAGGCAGATCAGAGTTGTAGCTGAACATCTGAGACAAATAAATGTCCTTAAAGCATTTCACACGTTAAATAGCGTGAATCGTATGTGAAAATTAAAAAGGTGCTTGTGTGTGGTATCATAAAGTGTTTCACAATCGCAGTGTGCATCAGACAGCAACAGTGTCGGCCCAGATCCGGCCCACATCTGGTACAGGTGGGTTCAGCACGTACCAGATGTGGGCCGGATCTGGGCCGACACTACGTTGCTGTCTGGCTACACACTCTCGTCCTAGGCGCGTGTGGTTGTAGCTCAGCAGTAACAGTCAGCTGTCAGAGTTGGCATATAAAAAAAACATAGCTTAGTCTTGCTGGGCCAGTGTTGGAAGGGTAACAAGCCGGGCGTCAGGGACAGACAGGAGACTGCAGAAGGAGCGCCTCAGGTAACCGTACACCAGCTTTTGCTGTTAACCTCCTTGTAACAAAGCTGGCATGCGAGATAATCTCCTCACCGCATTATGTCACACAGCCCCGGAGGATTACATGCACGCCCGTGAGACGTGACTTCGCAAAGTCCGATCCCTGCAGGCGCTCAGTCCAGGCCTGGCCTGTCACTTTTAGGGGTTTAACATTGGCTCAAGAACAACACAGTGATTTGAAAAGGCAGTTGTTAAGCTTCAGGCTATACTAACAGCTAGGTACCTTCACGAAGTAAGAAGACCTGGAGTCAGTGTAGGAAACTAATAATTACCCTCTTGAATTGTGCTCAGGGTGGGATACGAGGGCGGGGTCAAGTTTCAGTGGCATTCTAAGCCCGTGTCAAGTTTTTGATGGTTCCAAATATAATTACGAACAATGGATTGCCATTTCAATGCCAGGAGCGAAATCTGACAGAAAAAAAGCTAATTCAGTACTCAAACAGGCCATGTATCTTCCTAAACAGATTAACATGATATGGATAATTCTAAAAAGATATTAATGAAAACATCTTGGTTACTGATCGTTAACCCTTGCGCCCTAAACACTATTCCTACGTTCTGAGTTAAATCAGTTTTCTCAAATAAAAAAAAAATCTATAATTCTCTCACCTTCAAGTAATTCTAAAGACTTTTTTCTTCAGTGAATCACAAAAGAAAATATTAGAAATATTCAAATATTAATATAATACATTCATAATGTATAAATTAATATAGTATTAGAAGTTTTGAATAAATTTTTTTAAAAAGTCAGTAATGTCAATAATTTTGTTTTGGATCCCGCTGACTTTTATTCTAAGGACAAAAACATTCTTCAAAATATCTTCTTTTGTGTTCCACTAAAGAAAGACTGTCATACACGTTTGGAACGACATGATGATGACAGTTATTGACTGTCCCTTTAAGCTATGGTGCGCATCTGTGGCATAATGTCAATTATGACAAATACTTGTTTGACAGTTTGGAATTGAAAAACAAATATTGAGGAAAAAAGGGTTTGTTTGTTACCCAACAGAGTTGAATTATAACCAGTTGACTGCCGACGCGCTTTTTGTTTTTCAAAGTACATTTTCTGTTGTAATCAACAGCATGTGACAGATAGTGTCGACGGAGCTTAAGTTATATTTAACCCAGAACATTCCTTTAAGGCAAAGCTTGATTAGAACTCCAAACTTAACTAATTCTAATGCTGGTAAAGCATAGCAATCAAGTATCATTTATTGACGTGCAAGTCTGCCACCCCTTGAGGCTAGTCCCTCCTTGCAGACATAGACATAGCGGTGTATGAAAGACCGGGTTGTCACTGAGGATGTCACACCTCAAATGGTCAGTACTGTCATTGCCTTTGCACTTATCCCATCATTACACAGGGAATCCCCAGGAAGAGTTTAGAAGAGGACAAACAACAGAAAGGGTGAACGGTAGGAGGAAGGCAAATGGGTAACAGTTGTTGCGGTAAGCTCAGGATGAAGTGGATCACCTGTTTTCAGCTTGAGAGTGCAAAATGTTCAGGTAGGAAATAACATAATACATATCAATTGTCATCAAGTAACTTTTTGCAATGCAAGTCCCCGCAGACACACCAAACGAAACGACCGTCCCGATCCAATCAGTTTATGGGGGGTGTGTCTGCTGTCATGTCCTGAATTAAGAAAAAAATCTTGAATTCAGTGAAAGTTAACCACAAAGACGGTTTAAAAAAAAAAAAAAAAAACTTCAGGCACCCTTGTCAAGACCAAAGGACAGGGTGTCTGGAAAGTTGATTTTGTCCCATAATTATTCCCAAATGTTTTATGCTAATCCCAGAGCAGTCTGAAAAATGGAGATCATTTTCATGCCCGTTGGTTGCGTCAACTTATAGTGAAAATAAATGGAAATTATATATATATATATAAAAAAAATCCAGTTTCTTCGTTACATTTGTGTGTGTTGTTTGTAAGGTTCAGGATGGGGTCATAAGGCCACCATGGTGCAGGGGTGTTTGAGTTTGCAGGGCAGGACGCCCCTGTTGAGCTGGTAGAACTCTACCAGGTGGATCAGGTCTGTGAACTTGGTAGAGCCGTCATCAAGGCTAAAAAAGACCTGGCCATCCTCCTCAAACTGCCAGAGAGTGAAAAGAAATGCAAGGTGAAAAAGAGGTGGAGAGAAGAGAAGAGAAATCAGTGAATACATTTTTAAATTATTAAACCCTCCCGTCAAGATAACAAGAGCCTAAAATGAGCCAATCTCTCAATAAAAAATGAAATGCTAATTCCATAATATAAAGGAGATTGGGGTACCCATTACTAAATACTAATATAAAAAATATTACACTAAATAAAATAAAATAATTCCCTATTTAAGGAAAAATTATATAATACAATAATATAAACAATCATAAATTTAATTCACATTAATTAATATAACCAATATTTGACAAAAATAGTTGAAAATTTGAATAGTGTTTCCTTTAATAAATCATGGCTTATTTTCAGCTACAAAAATGTTTTTATACAGTGGGAATTCACTGATATGCACAAAATATAATACTTGACCTGGATATATTTGTTTTAATATAAAACAACATGAAAATAATGTTACATGCCATACAGAACAAAAAAAATTTTTTTAATGTGCCTCTCTAAATCACTAACAGCTGTGAATTAAGCACTTTTTTATTTTATTACTTTTTGTACTTGCAATTGTGAATGTGAAAATCATTGAATATAACAGAGCTTTTTGTGTGTACAGGCTGGACAATTTTGGACAATTCATTAATTCAGTAAATTTATTAACCTTTTTAAATTTTAAGTATAAGAAAGAATTCACAGTTTGCCCCGCTCTCCCCAATTATAAATATGTATTCACTGTTTATTAGGGACTCACAGGTAAAATCTGGAAGTGTTTAATCTTCTGATGATGGCACAAAGTGAGAACGAATGCTTTTGGATTGCTCTGGCTGTCTCTCAATAGGAATAACCTGCAAAGCAAAAGACTATGATTAATTTGACTGCCCTCTTTCAAAACAGCAGTTAATATTGCCCATCATATCAATGTGGAAAATGTCATACCCATCAACTTGGCCCTGCTGCATAATCATCCTGTGGGATTCCTCTCTTATAATGCGGCCGTGGAACCATAACTGCGTCCTGTGAATCACTGGGGACATGAACGCAATGTGTACATTTACCGGCAGCATGAAATATTCTTATATCGATTAAAGTACCATGTAAAGAGGACCTGTTATGCTTTTCTACCTTTTCAACTTTAAGTGTGTAATATGTTGCTGTTTGAGCATGAAAAAGGTCTGCAAAGTTATACAACTGACAAAGTTTACTCTAAAGGGAGTTATTCCTTATATCAATAAGCACTGTTTCTAAATTCCCTGAAACACCTCAATTGTAGTTTCCTTCCGGGAACCTACATGTCACAATATTCTGCATTTTATTAATTCCTGCCCAAGGCATACGCAAAAAAAGGGGTGAGGCCTGGTTGAGTTAGCAGTGTGTTGAAACACGCGGTTATGGTAAGGGGCGCGCCATTTCTGAAATGCGCTCAAAACGGTAGACCAATCACAACACACTGGTCCAGCCGAGAAATCAGAGTACATTGTGCTTTTTGGAAGAAAGAGCTTAATTGAGAGAGGAACTAAACAGGGCTGGTTTCCCAAAGCCAACTATGGTCGCAAGTTCAGTCATTACCAATAGAGTAACAATCAATTCAAATGGAACCTGCTCCCATAGTTGGCTGACAAATCTTTTGGGAAACGCACCCCAGAGCGTTACTGACAGACTCAGAAGAAAGGTGCTGCCACAATGTAAAATATGTGAAAAATAATGTGTTTTTTAACATTGGAGCATGAAAACCTATTCTAGTAGGCCCCAAAAACAAAACCAAGATATTGTAAAAGGGCACGATCCTCTTTAAATCAACTGATATTGTAGTTGCTAAACATTGGAGTAAACACTGCAGTACTCACCTAAACTTAACGGGGAGGGATGTAGAGGACTTGGGCTTCCCAAAACATTCATTCTCTGACTTCGCTTCTGTACAGAGATTTAAAAAATTATTATAAATGACCTAAAAACCTTAATTCAGGGGTGTCCAAACTCGGTCCTGGATGGCCACTGTCCTGCAGAGTTTAGCTCTAACTCGGCTTAACACACCTGCCTGGAAGTTTCTTTGTATGCCTAGTAAGACCTTGATTAACTGGTTCAGGTGTTTAATTGGGATTGGAGATGAACTCGACAGGACAGTGGCCATCCACGAGCAGGATTGAACACCCCTGCCCTAATTCATTACTGTCAAACTGACAGAGGATTTAACTTGAGTAAACTTGTATCTAACTACTCACTCTCCAAGTGTGTCCCTCTTCCATGGCAGCACTTTGAGCCTCCACAGGGTTGTCAATCACACGACCTGTTCTTCCTGAGAAATCCATGGCGACCAGCGAATTCTCTGACACACTCCGCTATAGTAAAAACAGTATTACTGTTAGTATTAGGATTATTCCGCTTGATCAGTTGTCTATTACTTTGCCAACCACGCTGAGAATATCTGGCCGAGAACAGTTTGAAATCGAGCCGTGGCGTACCAGGCTCAAGTGGAAATATAACTGGAACCGTTATTGGAACCGTTTGGCCCGACAGTGGAAAAGCAGCTAAAGTCTATGACCAAAACCTACAGGTTGTTCTCAAAAACAACCTATTATGATCTGCATTATACCCCTCTGATTAAACCACTAAAGCCTTATTAAATACCTTTTAAATGAATCCTTACAGCAAGCACTGTGTTTCGTACATTTCCCCTGCATGAAAGTTCCCAATGCAAATCGGCGTAAAGGAATCTATAGCCGCACGCTTCATTAGCACGCTGTTCATACTGTTATGAGCAGATTAAGTGAACTCTCAGCAAGAGCGTTCCTCATGAGTACACGGGGTGCATATAATACCAGGTGAACTCACAGAAGCGTGAAAGCAGCACATTTAACCCATCAACTGCACTAGAGTCAGCACTAAGTAACATATTAACATGTTTCTTACCACAGGTGTGGTGAAGTTTGATATGGCAGTCTTTCTCTGGTGTGGGGTCTTGTAGTTCTGATATAGCAGAATTCCAAACTAGAAAGAAAAGTGCGTTTGAATGAGTTAACAAGAATGGACAAGAGTGTAGAGGGGATATCTGAGTAAAAGCTTGCTCACACCAAGTCTGTTGTGACTAAACAATATGGAAGTTTAAGCATGTAAAATGTTCCCAAATAATTTCCCATTATTGTTGTTGTTATAGTTATGATCATTATAAATTTTGTTATTTTTTACAAGATTTTCCAAGCCTCTAAAAAAAAAAAAAAAGTCAAATAAAAATGAAATATTATGCATTACAACACAATGGCTACTTATAGTAGTCTATTATTATTATTATTATTATTATTATTATTATTACTTTTATTTATTTTTATAATATGACTTTTTTTTTTTAAATTAAATAAGCTTGAGAGAAAATAAGCCAACAAATATCTGACTTACACAGTAGCTGTCTAGTACACAGATTTTTAAATAAATCTGAAATTTAAATAAAAGTAAATTAATACTTTTTTCAACCAGGACACATTAAAGCTATCACATGTGACATTTATAATGTAAAATGCTGTTTTTTGGAATTTCTGTTCATCAGAGAATCATGAAAAGTATCATTATTTCCATTCAAATTAAGCAGCACAACTTTTTTCAACACTGATAAATGTTTCCTGAGCACCAAATCAGCATATTAGAATGATTTTTGAAGGATCATGTGACACTGTCTAAAATTCAGCTTTACCATCACAGGAATAAATTACAATTTAAAATGTATTAAAAACAGTTATTTAAAATCCCATCCCAAACTTTTAAACAGCAGTGCATTTTAATATAGAAAAACATTTCCAACTTCTAAATGTACACTGTTTTAAGAGTGTGTATAGAGTGTAGCAGTGATATGCGTGTATACCTTGAGCAGTCTGAAAGCAGTCATCCAGCACGTTCGGCTCTGCTCGTCCTCGGCACACAGCATCTTCAACTCCTTCAGTTCAGTCCTGCCCTTACTGGGCTGTCAATCAAGCAACATATCTACTGTCAAATCAAGGCACTCAAGTTAAAAAGGACAAGCATGCAATGTACCAGGTGAGGCATGGCTAGTTATTTAAAGGGGAAAATCATTGATTTTGAAATTGTGCCATCCATGCTTCCTCTATTCTCAATGCCGCTGATTCTGTTCATTTTATGCATGAAAACACTGACCGTCATCCTGCTCACCTTAATGCAGAATTGGAAGTCTGTGGGCGCATTGTGCATCTTTCTGCCCGTCGTCACAGTGAAAATATTGCTCTCCTCCAAGTCTGACAGTAACTGCAGGTGCCTTGGCTCCTAAACAACCCAATTAAAACTTCATCACATTACAACTCCCAAAGACAGTCCTACATAATGAATGGTATGAACAGTGAAACAGTTATCCTGAAATCATTTATTAAAATAAAATACGGACCAAAAATCTGAGATGTCTAGTATTTAGCATTTCACCTCTAGTAAAAATTCTACTTTTCCATTAGGATTATTCTAAACTATTTTGATGAAGTTTGTTACAAATTTTTATTATAGTTTGTTTTATTTGAATTCTAAACTTTTTTTTATTAATAGATAATAATCTCTGAATAAAAAATTTGATATCAATATGTTAATGTTCATTTTATATTTTTAATTAATTTTAAGTCAAAACGTTCCTTGTTTTTCCAAAATCCTAAAACTTTATTTTCATGTGCAAGTTAGATCATGAATCCCAAACTTTCAATGTGGACTTTTGTTGCACACTGTACAGTATTTATTTCTAGAAAAATTACGAATAATAGATGTATAACAGCTGTATAACAACAAAGGTTGTAAAAACATTGATATGCTCTTATGTGAAATTTAGAGACTTGAATTCATAATATAACATTAAAAAAAGTTTAAAGAGAAGCTTGCCTTAGACATTCCTTTAGTAGAGCAGTACAGCCCAGAACGCCGCAAGAACATGTAGTGCTTTTTCCAGGACTTTCGGCCTGTCTCTTTCAAATAAAGGTAACCCTGGATCTCTGGACAGCTGCTGGAATTCAAGAAATTCTGTGCAGGAGGGGAAAAAAAGCAAAGGGCCATCTGGAAAATGAGATTTTCAAACCTGGATGCCTTCCATGCTTTAATAACACGACCTCTCTGCTATCACAAGACATGAGTATGCAGTTTAAAAGCTGTTTGAATCCACCAAAATGCTCATTCGGCTGCACTGACAATCACACAGTCATGCAAGTGTGACGCACATGTTCATAATGTAGGCTAATCCAGATTTTGCTGTGTATCAGATCCATTTGCGTGTCTTCCTCACCTGTAAGAGCTGGGACTGTGGGATAGAGCCATTAGATTCCTGACACCATGCAACCATCTGCTCCGGAAAGAAGTTCTATGAGAGGAAGATAAAGGAAGAGAGGGAAGAAAAGACTGTCTGCACTGAACATATGCCAGCAACTCTGAAAAAAGTATTTAAAAATACCTTTTAGTTTGAATGATCAGTAATTGGAAGCCATATCACATATATAATTACGTTTTTAGGTTCACCTGACCCAGATTGGATGACTTTCTTAGTGGGCAATTACATAAGACTATTCTTGCTAGACTGAGATTGAGTGCAAAAGAATGGGACAAACTTTGAGGATTGAAATGTACAACTTTTTCAAGGTTTTTTTTTCTCCTTAAATAGATTCATATATATGATTATATACTTAACCTCTGGTGTTGTTTAGTCATTCTAGACCAAATGGGGTTTTTTTTGTTCGCAAACCAAATGTTCGCTTCTTCTTCGGAATTGTACGAAACTCTGACTTTTGCGTCAGTTGCTATGTGACCACACACACAAAAAAAAAAAAAAAAAAAAAAAAAAAAAAAACACGCGGACTTTATTCAAAAAAGCTAAATGGTCATAAAAAAAAAAGTCGCACTTGTGTTGTTCGTGCCATAGGAAATGAATGGGAAATAGGCGAAAATACAGAGACATTTGTTTGTGTGTACAATCTACAAATCAGCCACGATGCAGCAAAAAAGTGCACAGTAATGAAGGGCTGACACTCTAAAATATTAAGAGTGCAAAATAGACATATTGTAGATGAGCTGATCACACTAAATCAACTCAATATTTTAATAATCAGTAAATCCAGGCATGACCTTTACCCCTTTATCAGTTGAACATGGTAAGAAGCATGCACAAATTCACAGACGCACGAGCTGAAACTCATCTAAAAGCTAATTTGGGCGAGTTGCACTAAGCATTAGCCAAAGCCAGGGATTACCAAGAGCAGGTTAAGTGCTCTGTCAAATAGACTCGGACTAACCGGCCCAAAGACGCCTCAAGCACTGACACATACTGTACATACCATACTAAAGCACAGGCTCAAATAAGATTAAGCCTTAGCGTGAAAATTTTTTCAAGAGTACAAAAAGTCCATGGCTTATAAAGAATGATAAAATGGTTCACAGTGTTCACACCGTAAGGTGCTTATACGACACATTTTCAAATGTACTTGTCGAAATGCCATCAGTTAAAAGGTGTCGAGTACAGACTTATAAAATTAAAAAAGCAGGTTACATGCTTAGTGAGGTGGAACATGTACAAGCTGTACTTGAATGGCTGGAAATGGATTAACAAGGAGGCTTTTTCTCGCATATGGAAAACAGGAATGAGAGAACTTTTTGGTTTGTTTGACATATTTACATATTTAAGGGATTTATAACTTGCAGGTCATGCATCAAGTATTCTTAGTGAGATTTTCAAGGATAATCTGACTTTAATTTCAAGGGATTTAAGCTTGAAGTGGTGGTCTGGAGAGGTAACTAAGGAAACACATGGGTGGGCTGAATGGGAGCGGTTGTTCTCGGCGACAACTCACCAGTGGGTTTCTGAAGAACTCATACTTGGCGTAGTTCTTCCTGAAGAGAAACTTGCTCTCTGGAGACATGCAGGCCTGCACTGAAACTACCGGTTCATGATCTTCCAGGCACCTCTCTGCATTCAAACAAACAAAGATGACATCAAAACTATGTTAGTTACTGGTATGGTGGCCGTTAATGCTGTAATGGATTTTCACATGATCACTTTAAAATTGCTAAACACTTAGAATCAGAGCATATGGATAGAGTTGTGACCTTTGAAGCTTGGAAATATTAAAATGTCTGTCGGGGAAGTTTTTTCTTTTTTTTTCCAGCTAATAACCACTAAGCCATGGCTCCAAGAGGGGGGATTATATATCTATATTTTGTAACTGTTTGGTGTCATAGAACACGCACTGATATAGGAATATATTAAAAACTGTGAGATGTATATGGCATGACATGCAGCGGCGGAGACTCAATACCTGTCTGGCGTGGGTAAAATAATTATAATGCTGAAGGTGAGGCGCAATTCAAACAGCATGAGTGAATCACAGCACACCCTCTCCATCTTTCCCTCTTAAAATGCACAAATAGCTTCACATCACCCCAACGTGTCTGCACTATAAGTGAGCTGCACAGTTGACACAGGAATTGTCACTTGCACAATTGAGGCTGTGTCGCATCATTACTAAAGTTTATAATTTGCATTTCTTTATTGCCAGTGTTTAAACCACTCAGCACTTGCACGCTCTAGAGACGTTGCACACTCAAAGCATGCAAAATAAAGCCGCCTCAAACAGCTTGCGAGTACCAAATTGCACTTAAATGGTCAAATACACACAAATGTACAAAATTACTTGAGTACTCTCGTAAAAACAGTTGGTTTTGTCTTAAGTGAACGTAAATAGTTGAGAAAGAAAATGTATGTGTAACAGTTTATTGGATCAGTGCATTTTGGTCTTAAAGTGACAACAGTCTAATAATCGTGCTGCAGTCACTCTCTTTTTATTAATATTAATGACACTCACTGCTCATGAATAAATACCTTTTGTAACTTTGTAAGAATTATTCTACATTTAATTCAGGGAAGGCTATCCAGTATTATTTTACATTTGATTCCTTATTAAATTTCTTACTACTTTAAAGGGCCCCTATTTTGAAAATGACCTTTCATGTAGTGTGTAACCTAGCTCTAAGTGAATGAAAACATTCTGCAAAGTTCTAAATCTGAAAGTGCACCGTATATTAAGTTATTGTCTTTCAAAAGTAAGAGTCGTCTCTGAGTCAATTAAATGAATCGTTTTTCAAACGAGTCATAAGCCGTTTTTTTGTGACGTCAAGATGAAACATTAGTATATTGCCCACGTATTGCACGCGCAGACACCAGGGAAACTTGAACCTCGAACCGGCAGCTGATTCCTGTGGATACTGGATAGCATCATGTCGAGAAGACGCTGTGCTCTACAATGTGAAGGTAAAGCCAGTTTTTTTCCCCCCACTGCCCAAGGACGAGCATGTGAAGAATCAGTGGTTAAAATTAATCTTTACCACGATATCACAGCAGTATAATCCTAAACTTTTGCTGTGCTCCTTTATTTTACTGACGACTGCTTCTCAAATCTCGGAGTTCAATGCAGGATTTGCAAACCGTTTGCTCTTGAAAGATGGTGTTGAAAATACTTAGTTTTGAGTTTTATATTGTGTAGGTCTCCTGCTAACTGGTTAACTCACATTATTACTGTCTTACTGAAATACTTCTGCTAATCAGCTGTGGGCCACTATTACCTAAAACTCTTTCTATTAATGCAGATTGTCTGTCGTTCTCACTACTTTGAGGAAATATTTGTTTTACCAACGTTTATGTTACATCAGATCATTCACTCTAGAGCTCGGCTAATGTACATTGCATACATGCACTGTTATTGATACAGTTTCCACCTATTCATCGCAATATATTAGAAAAATACTCTGTAAATAAAATAATTGGTTTATGGACATGCACTTGTTAATGCTGATGGTGAGGAATTACAGTTGCAACATCTTATAATGTGCCTCAAACTGAGTAGCGTATCAATGAGAAACATCCTGCTCAAGTTGTCCTTGCGATGGAGGTTCAGGTTGAATAACTAGTTCTTCCAATGTTTCATCATCGGACTCGTGCTCGCATTAATATGGTCAAATCAACGTCATTGTTCGTTACTGTGTTTAGTTTACAGTGTAGGAAGCCTCAGGACATGCAGAGCTGACGTTGTTATGGCAATGGGCGTTTTTGTTTTCGACGCGCTGTACACGGTAAACCAATCACAACAGACTGAGCTGTCTGGCCAATCAGAACAGAGTAGCTTGCGGAAAGGAGGGATTTAGAGGGATTGATTCATTTGACGAGTCGTTTGAGAATCACTGAAAATGTGATGTTGTGCAAATGTATATTATGCGGAAATTAAACAGTGTTTTTTTTACCTTTGATGCACGTAAACATGTTGTAGGATACTCCACAACAACATTAGGAAACTTTAAAATAGCATAATAGGGGCCCTTTAAATACTTTTTTTAAATACTAGCATTTAAAAGCTACTGTTACCAAATTTGTTCAAATGATATTTGGACTGAGCCGCACAGAAATGACCGAACAGATTTTTTTTATTCATCTTTGTTCAAAAGTTATGTTGTCGCAAAGTTAACGAAGTTGACCCAAAATTGGTTCAGAGATTGTATTTTGGCCAAAGTTTGATCAATCGAAACGAAAATTGGTACGCTTCATCGGAAGCATGGTCTGAGGGTCCATGCCAAAGTTGGGAACAGCGCCACCTATGGGTCATGAGATATGAAAAATATCTATTTTGGCCAATAACTTTTGAACAGTTTGTCAGAAAATCATAAATGTGGTATCTATGGATTCCTTGTGTCATGTCAAATCCGTGGATACGCTGGACAGATTTCCCTGGATTGGATGTACCAAGTGTCTGCCATTTTGAATTTTGTAATAATTTGCAATATCTTTATGAAAATTGGCACATCAAAAAAAAAACTTAAAGCACTGTTTATTTAATTTGTATCTTTATTCTATTTTATTTATAATACTGCTTGAAATTTGATTATTTGTTCTTATTTTATTACTGACTGTTTTTTTCGTGAATTCAATTCAACATTTGAAATCAGGCTTGTGTTGTGCTATTATGCAACAAAATTGACCCATTGTAAAAACAAAAATGCACTGCATGATCAAACATTTAGGTGAGATAATTATATTTTTTTGAAAAATGTAAAAAAAAAAAAAAAAAATCACACACACACACACACACACACACACACACACACACACACACACACACACACACACACACACACACACACACACACACACACCCCTGGAAACAATTGAGAGACCACTGCAAATATTTAGGTAAGAAAATTATAATTTTTTGAGAAATGTCAACAACAAAAAAAATGCTTCAGCAAGGTTGGAATCGGGCAGATTTGTCTTTGTGAAGGACGCATGAATCAAGCCACATACAAAGTTGTCCTGGAAGAAAACTTGCTTCTTTCTGCTCTGACAATGTTCCCCAACTCTTAGGATTGGTTTTTCCAGCAGGACAATGCTTCATGCCACACAGCCAGGACAATCAAGGTGTGGATGGAGGACCACCAGAAGACCCTGTCATGGCCAGCCCAATCTCCAGACCTGAACCCCATTGAAACCCCTCTGGAATGTGATCAAGAGGAAGATGGATGGTCACAAGCCATCAAACAAAGCAGAGCTGCTTGAATTTTTGCACCAGGAGTGGCATAAAGTCAGTCAACATCAATGTGAAAGACTGGTGGAGAGCATGCCAAGACGCACGAAAGCTGATTGAAAATCAGGGTTATTCCACCAAATTTTGATTTCTGAACTCTTCCTAAGTTAAAACATTAGTATTGTGTTGTTTAAAAATGAATATGAACTTATTTTCTTTCCATTATTCGAGGTCTGACAACACTGCATCTTTTTTGTTATTTTGACAAGTTGTCATTTTCTGCAAATAAATGCTCTAAATGACAATATTTTTATTTGGAATTTGGGAGAAATGTTGTCAGTAGTTTATAGAATAAAACAAAAATGTTCATTTTACCTAAACACATACCTATAAATAGTAAAACCAGAGAAACTGATAATTTTGCAGTCGTCTCTTAAATTTTTCCAGAGCTGTATATATATTGAAAGAGAGATTCATAAAAATACATAGAATAAATGATTTGCATTACATATATATAAAAATAAATATCAATGTGAATCATTAATGCTCTATATAATTTGTATATTTAATATAAAATAATACTTATATATTTTAATATTTAATTAAATGTATAATACATATGAAAATATTAATGTGAATTTAATATAATATTTATATATTCATGCTCTAATACTTGTATTTAATAATCCAAATATTTTAGAAATATACAGTAATCTCCTGTTAAATCTCCTGTTTAAGTGTTACATTTAAATTCTGGCATTAGGCAGAAGCTTTTATCTAAAAGCTTTTATCTCAACATCCTTATAGTGAAGTCAAGCTATATAATTTTTTAGTATGCGACATGTTCCCTGGGAATCAAACCCGTGACCTTGGCTTTGCTAACGGCATGCTCTACCAGTTAAACAACAAAAACAAACAAAACGTTACAAATATGTGATGTCCTAAAATGAGAAAATGATCCAAATTAACTGTATATTGTAATGTCTATGCTTTTTAAGTATAGCATCATTCATATGTCAAAGACAATAAAGCACTGGCTCAAACCCCATCTAATGTATCTGTTGTGTATCTGATCCCTCATCTGCTAATTCACTCCTCTGAGAAGAGCACAAGAGAAGGAGAGAGCATGACTGTGTATGAAAGAGAAAGCGAGGGAAAGCGAGAGGCATTGCAGAGGGATGAGGTCATGTATTTAGCTTGATTGCACTGAGGGTTGATGGCAGAAAAGTCAGCAGAGTCTCTCTGCTAATGGCTTACGTAAGAGCAACGTTTCTAGAAGGTTTCCATAACGTTGGCACGCTGATGTCTCCAGAAGTGATGAGGGAAACACATCCAACTACACCACATAATGCTAAGCCTCTCTAGAGATGTCAGCTGACCAAAACAGACCACACCCTGTCACATTTTGACATCATACCATGTGACCTGCACAATCAGTGCCTAAGCATAAGTAACAACTTTCCTTGATGGCTTTAAAGTGGACGACTTCAAATAAAGAGCTGATTGTGTCAGTCCGAATTATTTCAGAATCTCAATAAAAGGATTTTCAGGAGCCTACAAGAGCAATGATTGCATCTCTAAAGGTCAGGCAGAGTTAAATCTGTTTAGTATGATTTGGGCAAGGGTTAATCTGTAATCTGCCTGAGAAACACACAGCCACACGTGGACTAATTGATTGCCGGCGAGATTAAGCACTAGTTCTTCATGACCTCGCCTTCTCTACTATCATTTTCTCAAAAGCATCTGCATTGTGAACGCTTTTCCTTTCCTTCAGGTTAGACGCTCTTACGAGCGGTTGCGCATGCAAAATGTGCGGCCGTGCGTGATGTATAAAGTCGTATTTGAAGCTTAAGTGTTAATAGGGGAACAAGTATGTGTATATAAGACTCTGAGTCTGGGCTTGCTGAAAGGTGATTTCCTGTTACACAGTGCAGTGCACTGGGAACCCAGTGTCCCTGGACAGAACAGCGTGTCCTCCTAGACTGGGTGTGTGCCGCACGAATAAGTCATACAGATGCAGAAAAAGACTATACACATATGATGGCTTGGCTTACCCACACCAAGCAGGGAATGATGCTCCACTAGCGACCAGCAGTTGTCATCCAGGCAGTGGGTCTTGTAGACCAGGAACTGACACACATCTCTGGCCGTCATGTCGGCAGGGACCTCCACAACTTTTCCCACACCATCCTCGCTGAAAACTTTGATGATCTGTTCAACACACATACACAGAATGTCCATTACAGATGCGTACATTGCTTAATATGACCTCAAGGCGATGTTCTTAATGAGTCTAATTTGTCGAACAATTACAAACACACTTTTGCACAATGCTCCAGATGGGATAATTACATAGCTTGTGTTTTGACAACTTAGCCTTGTGCTCGTCCTGCGTGAACCGTCCAAAGTGACAAATATGTTCAAATACAAACTTTTCGGTTACCTAAGAGTAAAAAGTATGCTTGGAGGGAAAAAAAGTTTATTAGTTGTTTATGTTTTTGTTCTTGCAAACCATGCATATCTCAATGTTTATGTGTCCCTTAGCTCAATCCGCATGGACTCTTAGTGTTTAGGTTGAGCCCGGCTCTCATAAGTGTGACTGACTTGAACACGCACACACGCACAAGAGGATATACTCCATTAAGAGGCTGGATTTACATGAATGCCAAAGCCAACGGCCCAGATAAAGGGAAAAGAAAGAGAAATGCTTTCAATTCTTCCAATGACCGTGCACACAACACAGAAATGACTAACATAAATGTATGTAAATGCACACCTAAACATACACATGCATCCACAAAAGCAAACACTTCAACCATCTAAAATCACAGAAGAAGCCCACAGAGTGGCGTGCAATTTATGCACAAAAATAATCTGCATGACTAGATTTGATATTTTTTTTGTAGACTGGCATCTGCAGGACGCTTCTCTTCTGAAAAAGTAGTTACTGTCAGTCTTACCTCTACTGCCTGATACAAGCAACAGTCCGGCGAACACGATGGCATTTTCTCTCTGAGACAACCTCTGCTCACTCACGCGGAGAGAGAGAGTGAGTGAGTGAGAGAAAAAAAAAGAGAAAGAGGGAGGGCAAGGGAGGAAAGAAGGGGAGGAGGGAAGGAAAGCGAGAGGATGAGAGGAGTTGAGAACGGGCTGAGGGTTGAGATGAGACCAAGAGAGTTGCTAGAGAGAGAGAGAGAGAGAGAGAGAGAGAGAGAGAGAGAGAGAGAGAGAGAGAGAGAGAGAGAGAGAGAGAGAGAGAGAGAGAGAGAGAGAGAGAGAGAGAGAGAGAGACTCAGCTGACAAGCAGCTTGTGCCTGACAATACTCCAGTGGATTAAGCTGCAAAAAAGAAAGTCTAGGTGAGAGAGAAACAGAGAGACTATGACTAGTGCTTCAATTTGTTAATAAAACTGATACACTGGGTTTCTTCTCTATATTAAATAGATTGTTCACCCAAAAATGAAAATTGTTTCTTCACTTACATCATTTACTTTTTCCAAACATGCATAACTTATTCTACCATGGAACAAAAATATATGTTATGGAAAAGAGCAACCTCAACAAGGAAAATGAATGGGGACTGAGGCTGTCTTGCTGTCAAATCTCATTTAAATATACAACATGGATTATGTGACTGATAACATTATTTCGTCTATTTAGACATGAAACATGCTTTCTACAAAATGCTTTACAATAACAAATATCAAGATATGATAACAAATATCAATAATCAAGTTAAAAGAATATAAATATACAATAGATTTGGAAATAAAATAATTTGATTACTGGTGTTTAACTTTCAAGTTAAATAATAATAACAGGCAAGATTACTGATTAATCAACTGATATTGATAATTAACTGATTAATCAACTGCTATTTGCCAACTAGTAAGCATTTAAAAAATATATTATTTATTTTACTTTATTATTTAATATTTAAAATGTAATAGTACATACATTTTATGGAATAATGCGGTACAAGAAAATAAAATTGTAAAGTAAAATAAATAGTGAATAATTTGTTCATTTGTCATTATATTACATATGTACTAAAGCATCAGGCACATCCAACAACCACAATTCTTTCCTTCCTTCCATTTTTATCTCCCTCTTCCCTTTACCTTCCATCATCCCTTCCTTTGTCTCTCCCTCTCTCTTTTCCCTCAACCTAACTCTCTCTTTCTCCCCCACATCAAACTTTGCCTTGGCTTCTGTCAAAGTTTCAAATTCTCAGAAAGCCTTGAGACAGAGCTCCACATCCAGCTCTCACGACACACACACAGAGTGAGATTTTGTTCTCATTCTTTTTTTTCACTCCCATTTCCCCCCTGAAGTTTGTCTTTGAACTCCACAGCCAAAGAAAACCTTTCCCTCTCCTTTTCTCAAAACTCAGCATATCACAACTGGAGAGTGTTTCTTAAACACACACAACAGAGGCCAAATCCCAGCAAAATCCCTCCTCCCACAACACTTCACTAAAATGAGTGATTCTCTTTCTCATACGGAACAAACTCAATACCTTACAATTTCTCACTATTTGAAATATGTACGTTCACTTTAAGTGTGTTAAAGAATAAAAACAAATTCTAAAACACCATTCTGTCGTCTCAGACGGAAGACAACTGTATCATGTAATCTGACTCGACACCATGAAGAAAAGGATGTTGGGGGTTGAGTTATTGGCAAGACCATTATAGCAGTGGGAACTGTTTGCAGAGCATTGTTTCATTGCTCAAGCTGAGTTATACATGCACCATTCTACTGCCGTAAATGCTATTTTCTACCAGCTTTACGATTTAAGAGCGTTTACCCAATGTTGTTTAAACGCATCCTTATAGTCATGTGGCTTCGAGCAAACGTTTGCTCTGTACTGCTCTGTCCCGCCTCTGCCGGTCACATGGGAGGATCTTTAAATGTTAAATAAAGGTTTTGCAAACATTCTGAGGATCACATGGCAACAAAGTGTTTGTTGGGAGTTAATAGAGTGTTGTCCAAGCATTGTTCACAGTTTGTATAAAGGGGGAAGAGATAATCCAAGAATAGAATGGAGGTCACAGTATATGGCCAATACTTATGATATATTAGGTTCTGTGATATATATTATATATATTATATAACACAGCTATACGGACAGATAGACCAATAGAATGATAGACAGACAGACAGATAGATGGATTCACAAGGTCACGGCATATTTAATATTTTTTTCATTTAATATTTGGTCTTCCATGACGGGGTCCGTCACATCTGACATCACTTTGGTTACTAGTCAAATACCATTTGACTAGTAACTAAAAATCCAAATCACAGTCTCTACTGCACCAATTTAATTGATATTAATACTAGTGTACAACATTGCATAGAAACTGTGTCTATTCCTCGTTTAATAAGATCAAATAATAAATCTACTGCGGGATCTAGAAAAAATCTAATTGTTATTAAAACAAAAAATCTCACTATTAGTGAACAAAAACTATTTCTAAAGCTAGGTCTTCTAAACATTAGATCGCTCACACCTAAGGCAGTTATTGTAAATGAAATGGTCACAGATAATAATTTCGATGTTATGTGCCTTACTGAAACCTGGCTTAAACCAAATGATTATTTCGGTCTAAATGAGTCTACTCCGCCAGGATACTGTTATAAGCATGAGCCCCGTCTGATCGGTCATGGCGGCGGTGTTGCAACAATCTACAGAGATATCCTTATTGTTACTCAGAAAACTCGTCATAGGGATTTTTTTCTTACATCTAAGAGCGTAACATTTAGCACTTCAAACGAATTAAAACTATTATCTCTAGCATTGACTACCGTATATAGACCTCCAGGGCCTTACGCCAATTTCCTAAAAGAGTTTGCTGACTTTCTATCAGATCTTTTGGTCAACGTCGATAAAGCATTAATTGTTGGAGATTTTAACATACACGTAGATAATTTAAATGATGCGTTAGGGGCTGCGTTTACAGATTTATTAACCTCCTTCGGGGTCAAGCAAAATGTCACCGGACCAACTCATCGTCTTAATCATACACTCGATTTAATTATATCATATGGAACCGATCCAACCGATATAGATATCATTCCACAAAGTGATGATGTCACTGACCACTACTTGCTAACTTGCATATTACGCACTGCTGTAATATGTCATGCTGCGCCACGTTATCGACCAGGTAGAACAATTCGTCCATCCACCATAGATCATTTCTCAAATAGCTTATCTGATCTGTCTCAGCTGCTGCCTGAACCCAAACAAACTAGCACTATGAGCACCATTCTCTCTAGAACATTGGATATTGTTGCACCCATTAGATTAAAAAAGGTCAGAGAAAAAAGTATAGCACCATGGTACAATAATACTAGGTATGTTTTAAAGAGAGAAACCCGTAATTTAGAGCGTAAATGGAAAAAAACTAATTTAGAGGTCTTTAGAATCGCGTGGAAAGACAGTATGTCACTTTATAAAAAGGCACTTAAAACGGCCAGGGCTGAGCACCTCAGCAAATTAATAGAAAACAACCGAAATAATCCAAGGTTTTTATTTAATACCGTGGCTAGACTAACAAATAAACAGACGTCGTCTGAACAAAATACCTCGTTACAGTTTAGTAGTAATGATTTCATGAACTTCTTCACCGAGAAAACTGAAAGCATCAGAATCAAAATCGTAAACGTTCGATCTTTGCTCGCGCCTTATAATTCGTCCGCAACTATCACCTCCGCAAGAACAATTACAATGCTTTACAACCATAGAACAAAAAGAGTTAAATAAACTTATCACTTCATCTAAAACAACAACATGTTTATTAGATCCTATACCAACTGAACTACTGAAAGAAGTGTTACCTATAGTGGAAGAGCCTCTTCTCAATATTATTAACTCATCCTTATCTTTAGGTCATGTTCCAAGAACGTTCAAGCTGGCAGTTTTACTGGCTGTAAAACTGGCTGTATCTGGCTGGCTGTATCTCAGTACTAGTTTTACTTGATCTTAGTGCTGCATTCGATACTATAGATTGTTACGAGCCTGGCTCAAAGCAAGCAACAGAGTAGGGAAAAGGCCACATGCGGAATCGTGATTTACTAGATTTATTAAATTAATAGAATTTTAACAGAATAAACTTAGTACAGCCAGTAATGAAGTTGGCTTTGACAAAAATAAAAATGTAAGCAATCAAAATCAAACAAAATCCTAAACGGTGCGGGAGAGATGCAACGGAGGCTGGTTCCCCTCCCGGTCTCATCTGAAGCGTCTTTAAAGGGCCAGACCAGGAACTAATTAGCACAACTCCAAACACCTGCGCCCAGCTCACCTGCAGGAAACAGACACAACACACAGCCAGGAGGAGGAGCCAGGCAAGGCCGTGACACCCCCCTCCTTACGACAGAGGCCTCTCAAAGAGAGACTCTGGAAAAATTACACACTCCCTTTTCTTTCCCCATATAGGAATAAACATCAGATGTAAAAAAAAAATTTAAAAAAAATACTCAACTTTGTCTAGGGGTTATGGCTTGGACACTCCGCCCAAGCCTGCAAAACAGTTGCAAAATGGTCACTTGAGTCCAGCAGGGCCCCCCACCCCTCCACTCAATCCCTCCCTCAAACCCAAGGCTCCAGCAAGTCCCGGTACCTGGAAAGCCAAATTTTAAGGAGACTAGGCAGAGAAAGAGATGAGAGATACAAGAGAGAGAGAGACAGACAGGACAAGACACTGACTCACTCCGGCTCACACGGGGCATGGGACAATGCGTCAGCCATGACGTTGTCCACACCCCGAATGTGACGGATCAGTAAGCTATACGGTTGTAAAAATAACACCCAGCGCATAAGGCGCTGACTTGGACTCTTTAGAGAATATAAGAACGTTAGTGGGTTGTGATCAGAATAAATGGTAACCTGAACAGCACCCCCACTCAAATAAACATCAAAGTGTTGTAATCCCCATATTAAAGCTAGTGTTTCTTTCTCGATGGTCGAGTAATTTAACTGGTGACGGTTAAACTTTTTTGAGAAGAAACAAACTGGCCGGTCTACACCTTGCTCGTCCCCCTGCAGGAGTACGGCCCCAGCACCCACGTGGCTAGCGTCGACCTGCATCTGGAATGACTGGTCCATGCGGGGAGCCCTTAACACAGGAGCAGATGTTAACAACAACTTCACATTATCAAATGCGGCCTGACAAATCGCAGTCCAATCAAATGTAACACGGCCCTTCAAAAGGTCGGTCAATGGGGCAACGACAGTGGAAAAGTTAGCACAAAAACCACGATAATACCCCACCATTCCTAAAAAGCGTCTGAGCTCAGGTTTGGTAGCTGGAACAGGGAAATTCTCGATAGCCACCACCTTAGCGTGCACAGGCCTCACCTGGCCCTGCCCCACCACCTTCCCCAAATAAACAACTGTTGCCTGGGCAAACTCGCACTTAGCGAGATTTACAGTGTGGCGAGCTTCAACTAACCGTGTAAAAAGAGCCTGGATACGCTCAAGATGTTCAGACCAACCGTCACTATACACGACCACATCGTCCAAATAAACAGCACAGCCCTGTAAACCAGAGACTACGCGGTTCATTAGTCTCTGAAATGTGGCGGGCGCATTTCGTAACCCAAAGCTCATCACAGAGTACAATATAGGCCAGACGGCATTATAAAAGCTGAAACCTCCTGAGCCCGAGGTGTCAAAGGAACCTGATAGTAGCCTTTAAGTAAATCAAACTTACTTACGAACCTGGCCGAATCTACCCGGTCAACACAGTCTTCAACCCTTGGGAGCGAAAAGAATCTGGCTTTGTGATGTTATTTAACTTCCGATAATCGGTACAAAATCTATACATCCCATCAGGTTTACTAACTAGAATGCACGGCGAAGCCCAACTAGAATAAGAGGGTTCTGCCAAACCATTATTCAGGAGATACTTCACCTCTGCCTCTAGGTGCTGCTGTTTCTCGAGTAACAGCCGATAGAACCTCTGCCTTATCGGCTCAGAATCACCCACATCGATGTCGTGCTTGATCAAATGAGTACACAAAGGTGTGTCTGAAAACAAAGCAGGAAAGTTAAAAATCAACGACTCAACTGCTAATGCCCTCTCCTTGGACAAATGCCCAAGTAGTATGTCCAAATCAGACAACTTCTCTGAGTTCTTCAACCGAGGCTGGAGCACACAGTCGTCTGGGCTAACCACATCCTCATCACCACACGCTGCCACCATGTGGGGAATGAAGCTAGATATCCCAGCAACTGCAGCCAAAGCAACTGACTTAACCTGATCACCAGTCTCTGCTGCCCAAGAAACCGGAGACCTACTGTAATAAGGTTTCAAAAGATTAATATGACAGAGTTGCGTATTACGCCTACGGTCAGGAGTTGAAACTAGATAATTCAGGTCTGACACCTGCCGAACAACCGTATAGGGACCTGCGTATTTAGCAAGAAACGGTGAACCGGCTATCGGCAACAGCGCCAGAACCTGATCTCCAGGACTGAACACTCTCGGCTCAGCCCGGCGGTCATACCAACTCTTCATTTTCTTCTGAGTCTTAGTCAAATTTTCTACAGCCATCTCACAAGCTAAGAACAATTTCCGGCGGAAGCCGTTTACATACTCCAAGAAGTTAGATGGACTCTCAGGACACTTCAGCTTATCCTGCAGGACAGCTAATGGCCCACGAGCTCTATGGCCGAACACCAAATCATTAGGTGAAAAACCTGTACTTTCCTGTGTTACCTCAAGTGTTGCAAGCAACAACCATGGAAGCCCTTCCTCCCAGTCTTTGCTGAGCTGAACACAGTCACCTCTAAGCAATGACTTGAGCGTCTGGTGAAAACGTTCCAGAGAGCCTTGACTCTGGGGGTGATAAGCGCTACTAAGCTGATATTTAACACGCAGCTGCTCAAGCACTTCGCGATGTTAAATTAGAGCCTCTGTCACTCTGAATAATCTGAGGGATGCCAAAGATGGAAATAAACTGAGAGAGAGCCTTCACCACCGACTTGGTAGAAATTGTACGTAACGCATAGGCAGCGGGGTAACGGGTGGCCTGACACATCACAGTCAAAAGGTAAACACACCCTGACTTAGATGGAGGCAATGGTCCAACACAGTTGATTAGAAAATGCTCAAATGGGTTCCCTAAAGCCGGAATAGGGTAAAGTGGAGCTGGCTTGATCACCTGATTAGGCTTTCCCGTTAACTGACATGTATGACAGGTCTTAATGAAGCATGCCACATCATTCTTTATGCAAGGCCAATAGAAGTACTTCATAAGTCTGTCATACGTTTTCAGCACACCCAAATATATATCACCATGAGCTGTCTGTAGTATCAAGTCTCTGAACTTCACTGGCACTACTATCTGGAAAACAGCATCCTCAAACATATCTTTAGTCTGAGGCATCCACTTACGAACCAACAGCCCATCTTGAACAAAATAACAAAATGTCGCTACTCAACAGGCAAAACCCCAGCCAACATTTCACTCAATGTTGAATCCTCCTTCTGAGCTACAACGAAATCACTAAATGACAGAGAAGATGGCAAATCGGGCAAAACAATAGGCTGTAAATCAGGCTTACGATTTTTGCCTGATACGGTTCATGGCCCGTGTTACTGCACAGGCAGTAAACACCTCAGCTAAGCTTCGCAGGCTACAATCAGTACCTGATGGGATAGATGGAACACTCTTAACCACCACAGGAGGCGGTACATCACGCCAAGCACTCTCTCCAGCCAAGTTATTACCCAAGATGAGATGTACACCATCTATAGGCAACGAATGGCGCACAGCAATGACAACCTCACCCCGAACCAGGTCTGACTGTAGCTCAATCCTATGCAGAGGAACAGTTACAACCTGCAACCCAATTCCCCTCACCAAAACATTACCCATGCTGGACTCACTAGAAAGAGGCAAAACAGACTCTAGAAGAAAAGATTCACAAGCCCCTGTATCTCTAAGAATTTTAACTGGCACCTTTGCAGAACTGCCCACCAATGATACTAAACCATCTGTAATGAAAGGAGAGTAATCATTGACATTGGCTTCAATTACATCAGACCCGCTATACTGGCTAGATCCCACAAGGCTCTCCGCAGACAAGTTAGAGGAGGCCACACCCCCTTCAGGGTTGGACCTAATCTCTGTGTGGATGAACTCAGACCGTGCGCGCACATCCGAAACGGCAAGAGCAACAGGTCTTGCCGCGCCAGATTTGCTCCTCTGGCCCCTTGCTCTCAAGACCGGACACTCGTTCTTCCAATGCCCCTTCTCTAAGCAGTAATGACAAGCAGCCGGATCTGCTTTTCCACGAGACTGTTCTTTGGCAACAGACTGACTAGCGGGAGTATTAGAAAATGCTGAACGTTCACTGAAACGTCCAAAGCACTGCTCGCGGTAGCCCCTTCCTGCTCTCCTCAGCTCTCTTACTACCTCTGTATACGTCTGCTTTTCTCCCTTCTTCCAATTACGAAATCGCAGTCTATATGCTTCTGGAACTAACTCATATACTTTAAGCACAGCATCTTTCACGCTTTTATAAATCCTTCTTTCAGGCACCGATAAAGCAATAAACGCCTCCTGCGCTTTTCCAACTAGAACGCTCTGGAGTAACAATGTTCGTTCAGGATCACTCCAACCACGATCATCTGCCACACTTTCAAACAGTGAAAAGAACACATCCGGATCTTTCTCACTAAACCTTGGTAGCAATCTGGCCATATTAGAGATATCAGGAGTGCGCGCTAGTCCAGTCGGAACATCGCCACCGGTATCACCCGTAATTTTCCCTTCTGCAATCAACCTAAGACGTTCTAAAGCAATTTCTCTATCACTTCTGATTTTATCAAATTCTAGTTGACGTACAGCTTCTCTCTCTCTACGTTCGGCTTCACGTTCAGCTTTTCTCTCTCTACGTTCGGCTTCACGTTCAGCTTCTCTCTCTCTACGTTGCATTTCTAACAACTCTTTTTGTTGTTCAAAGGTAAGACCAAAATTACTGCGAGACTCATGTAGACCCCAATGTTGCCAATGGCGTTGAAGCACCTTCAGGATCCAACTCATCCATTGAAGCTATTGATGGGAGAATTTTTCTTTCAGCCAATTTAGTTCTAACAGCCTGCCTTATCTGTGCCAATTTAGCATTTTTCTTCAAGCCCAATTCTAAATTATAATGTTCACTAACGTAACACAACTGCTCCTTAGTCAACCTATCTAAAACCTGATCTGTTGGAGCAGCGAAAAAAATATCCAAAATATCCATTTATTTACTAAATACATTTTTTAAATACATTTTTTTTTTTAGGCACATTTATCAATGTAAGTGCGGCCACCACACTGCAGCTACAAGACAAAAACAAACGGAGCTACCCTGCACACATCGATCCACTTCATGCATACCCCAAGAACAGAGATTTTTAATACACGATATCAGCGGCACCTAACTTCCCCGACAAAATGCCGTTAAAGCAGGCATCCACGACTGTGCCCTCCACCCAGGGTATAGCACAAAAACAAATAACTAAAATAACAACAAGCGTTAAGCGCTTAGCAGGGGTTCGCAAAGCTCCAATGGCTACACCATCAATTAGTTATTAATAATTTTTCGTCTCGCAAACACTGCAGCGAAGGCCCGCACCTACCCAAAAATGAACCACCCCCTAATACTATAACCTGGCTGTATTTAAACAACCCCAGGCACAAACAAACCAAATTTTGTCTCCCGCACCGACGTACTGCAAAAAAAAAAAAAAATTCCAAACCTAATTAAACTGATCCGCGCTGGTCTTTCCCAATAACCATGCGTTAAATGCCCAAATCAACCTTACTGCGCCGGATCACCGTAGGATCCGAATGCAGTTTACAAATTTGGCACATTAATCAAAACGGCCTACATTCAATATAACTACTCAAATCCAATTGAGAAATGCAAAACAAAAAAAAACACATATTTACCGATCGATGGTTCAAAAATCCCGGACGAGCCCCCAAATCTGTTACGAGCCTGGCTCAAAGCAAGCAACAGAGTAGGGAAAAGGCCACATGCAGAATCGTGATTTACTAGATTTATTAAATTAATAGAATTTTAACAGAATAAACTTAGTACAGCCAGTAATGAAGTTGGCTTTGACAAAAATAAAAATGTAAGCAATCAAAATCAAACAAAATCCTAAACGGTGCGCTACCATTTCATCTACTTAAATGGAGAAAAATCGATTATAACTTCGGCAAACTATGGAGTGCCGCAGGGATCTGTGTTAGGCCCTTTATTATTCTCAATATATATGCTGCCACTTGGTAATATTCTAAGGAAACATGGAATTATGCTGATGACACTCAAATATATATTACATCACGGTCAGATGAATACGCTAAATTATCCAAATCGACAGATTGTGTTAAAGATATAAAAGATTGGATGACGCGTACTTTTCTTTTATTAAATCCAGACAAGACCGAGGTAATACTTATCGGTTCTAAAAACCATCCACAAAACCTTTCACAGCACGACTTTAACATAGTAGGATAACCTGTTACTTTATCCGCTACAGTAAAAGACCTGGGTGTTACATTAGACTGCAACCTGTCTTTTGAAAAGCATATTTCATATGTTACAAAAACTGCCTTTTTCCACCTTAGAAACATTGCCAAGCTACGTAATATGCTATCAGTCTCTGATGCAGAAAAGTTAGTTCATGCATTCATGACCTCGAGACTAGATTACTGTAATGCTTTATTAGCTGGTTGTCCTGCATCTTCAATAAACAAGCTACAGTTAGTCCAAAATGCAGCCGCTAGAGTTCTTACTAGATCAAGAAAATGTGATCATATAACACCGATTTTATCATCACTTCATTGGTTACCTATAAAGGAATTAAGAATTTGACATAAGACGTAACACATACATTTAAATAGGGTAAAATCAATTTAAGGGGCAAATATTGTCCCTTAATGGAAAAGGTGAGACTGTAGTCTTTGTTAAATGCCACAGGGGGTAAAACACTCTAAAAAGTTTGGGAACTGCATTATGATATATATACTTAGCTTAGGTAAGAAGGCATTTGAAAATTATGCTTTTTTTCCAGCCAACTGAAATATCCTAAAGGAAATATTGTTCTAAGAATTGTACAATTCACCCTGTCTAAGCTAGAGTAAAAAATAAATAAAAAGTGCGAGAGACCTGTGGTTGCTAAGTAAAACAGCCCAAATGTGTTTATTTCTGGACAGGCCTGTGTTCTGCGATCAGTCACCTCACTCTTATTACCTAACTAGACAGCAAATTCAATTTCAACCCCTCGCAGGTCTGACACACATGTGTGTACACTCAAACACATGCATTATTACAACCTGTAGATTACTGAACTCTATGTGAACCTGCCTTTCAATGACATCACAAACGTACTGTAAAAATCCACATTCACACAGGCAAAAAATATAACCTGCCCTGACATTCATACACACACACCTTTGTTTAGAGATCTTAGGGGATAAACTTTAGTGACAGCTCTGGAAGTTTCAGGTTTCATGGAGAGAAGAGCCAGTCAGTGAGTGTAATATATATATATATATATATATATATATATAGAGAGAGAGAGAGAGAGAGAGAGAGAGAGAGAGACAGACATGTTTGGGCAACCTGACGTGGTTGACAGTTTATCAGCAAGTAGAAACCAAATGAATAAAGAATAAAAACAGATAAAACAGGATACTTTTGCCGCAAGATGCATTTTCTGTTCAACATTTGCATATCAAACAGTAGAGGGAAACCACCCTCAACTGGAGAGGTAAATATTTACCACATTTTTATAAAGAAATACAAACACGAGGACTCATGGAACATATATACACCCATATATGAGAAATACTGTATAATCGTATATATATATATATATATATATATATATATATATATATATATATATATACATATATACACACACTGATGTAACTACTGATGTAAGGGGATTAAAAAAAATCTGAGACCATTAGTGAAAACATGTTTTACATTAGTTTCTAGTGTAATAAAAAATATTTTTTTTATTACAAATTATATTATAGACATGACAATATTTGAGAAGCTAAGAACTTAAAGGTGCATAGCGCAAGTGTCTGAGTTTTTGCAGAACTATGCCCCCCTCTGGCAACAAGCGAAACTGCAACCAGAGTGTGTTTTCTTTGTCTTACGTGGAGTTTGCGTTGGGGTTTTGAATGGACTACAAGCCGGTCTCTTTGAATCCATCTTCTACTTTTGTCGCCCGAGTTGTCTTCGCTGATACGGAGAATTGTGGCGAATACACAAACCTGCTAGACATAGCCAGGTGAGCGTGAACGCGCATGACGTCACGCCCAGTCTCAAATTCCGACCCGAATCCCTCATATTTATTTTACTGTACAGGATTATAGAGGCAATCACAGTGATCAGAGAAGGGCTCATTCAGCCCATCAGGCAATTGTTTATGCATGTATGGGTTAGAAAAATGGGTATTTTTAACATGAACTGTTGCGCAATGCACCTTTAAAGAAAGAAATCCTAAAAACTTAATTTAAATAATTAGAATTCTAGATTTATACACAGTAACATTAGTTAAAAAGTATTTAGTTATTTAGTTAGACAGATGTCTAATTAATTAGACAGGTATAAAGTTAGTTAGTTCGTGTTTTTATATTTGTTTCTAATTTAATACAAAGATGTTTATCACAAATTATATTATCAGCAAAAACGATATGAAGTTAGTTAGCCAGGTATAATGTTTGATAGATTAAGCTTATTATGGTTTCAGACTTTTGAATTTCACTGCACATTATAATGCTGTATATAACAATATCCCAAATGATCTATTACGGAGTTTCAATCCACATTTGCATTTTCCAGCCAATTTGGCATTTCTAAGCATATTTAACAAAAGGCTATAGAGAATGCAATGCATGTTTTCAAATACTTATTTGTTTGTCATGGCCCAGATGGTCAAAATACATTATAAATGGATGGATATAAAGTAAAATTGCACTTAAACGGTCAAAAACACACAAAATTAGGTCAACATTAAGGTCTTGGCGATTATCCTTGTAAACGCAGTGGGTTATGTTTTAAACAAACAATTGAGAAAGAAAACGCATGTGTAACAGTATAATGGATCCCTGCACTAGCTCTTAAAGTGACAGCTGCCTTATATGTGTCTGTCATTAATGTTTATAAAACAACAAAAAACACAAAAGATGGCTTTAATTGTGAGGAATTGGTAATAATAGCCAATGTTCTTAATTTATACAGTACTAAAACACTATCCAGTGTCATTTTACATTTGATCTATTGTAGAATAAGACATTTTTCAAAACGAAATTCAAACCCTGATATATTATATGCGTGTCTGGCACAAGGACTCAGTGTCCACATCACTCCAGCAAACATCATGAGCTTGGTACATTAATTCTCCTAAAATGTAATTTTCCAATTAACTGACAACAAAAGACCAGACATAAAGATAGCAGTCAAGAAGAATAAAGAATCAAGAGGGACAAAGGTAGTCTGAGGAAAGGATTATTTTCTCATGCTGATATTTTTAGTAATGTTGGGTCATGTCATCTCTCGAGGGTTGGTGTTGCAGTCAGCTGACCAGGCAGTGTGTGTGCGTGTTTTGTAGTGTGTCCTAAGGCTCTGGCACACAAATAGAAGCAAACTGGTGTTGAGTGTACACTAGGGTGGAGACAGGATCCACACGAAGAGACATATGTGCCCATACTCCAATGTGACGGTGTCTCATTTCACAGCACGAACATTTAGTGGGTCACCTGGGAGGAGATTTTTGGCAAAGCTTCTGCTAAATGGGGCATTTGAGTTTGACTGTGTGAACTAAGAATACAAAGTGGTTCTCACAAACAGCGTGACTCAGGAGACAGGTAAACAAATATGTGGATTGCCATTGGTGTGATGGGTCCAAACAGTGTTTAAATTCAGCATGTGCATCACTCTACTCAAATCAACTACATGAAACAAGACCGGGAACGTAATGCCCTTCTCTTTGTTTTTAATACACAGTTTCAAAGTCTTTCTCATCAAATCAAACTTTTCAATATGACTCAGATGGTAGGTTAGTAAGGTATAACAAATAATATTTTTTTTTACCAGTGGCATTCTTAAAAGGAGTCCTCACTGTTTTTTAAATGTTTTAAATAAATTCATGTTTCAGTTCCACTTAATATTGACAGTTTTCAGGCTAAATAAATATTACTTACACTTTCAGGAAAACAACAACCACCACCAATACAGTTATATTTTGTATTGTTACATTAACAATCTAACTAATGTTTATTAATTACTTATTTATTAATATGAAGTATATATCTTCATACACTTAAGTATCTTCTCAAGTTAGTTAGTTAACCTTTAAAGCTTTCTTACATTTATTCCACAATAATAACCAGGAACACAGTAAAAATTTCCCTGTGTATTTGATCTTATTACATATAGTGGATCAAAACCTACCCTTATAATGGTTTTTAGATTGAATTCAACGATTTTTAGATTAAACGCAACATTTTGGCAAGACGGATAAGTCTTGCATACCAAGCAATCCACATTAATGTTAATTTCAATATATACTAATAACATTTAAAGTTAACAAATCTTTAAAAAGTTTAAAAGTGATATGTTCATTGTTAGTTCATGACAGCTGAAGCAGTAACTAATATTGACAAATTGAGACTTTCATAAAAATGTACATATATTATGCTTCATTGTTAATGAATATACTATTGTTTATTGATCTTTGTCCATAAAACATTAATTATTTACAACCAGAAATGTAAAAAATGCATTAGTATCAGTGGCGTGCACAGACCTCCTCAGGGGCAGGGGCGGAGGGACCAAAAAGGGCACTAAATAAAAAAAATTATTACTTCTTGATTTTTTTTGTTTCTACATCTAAATATGTTGATACAATTATTAGAATGCATAATAAAATTATGATAATATTACTAAATATTATTTACTTTACCAAACAAAACAGTGAGAATCAAGAAGGTAATTATGGAAAATTAATTTTTAGTTTTGTTGATGTTGTAAATTTAATGTAGGCTATGTATTATATGCATGAGAGACATTGTTAGCTATCATGAATCAGTAACACTTTACAATAAGGTTTCATTAGTTAACATTAGCTAATAATGAACTGCACTTCTACAGCATTTATTAATCTTAGTTAATATTAATTTCAGCATTTACTAAAACATTAAAGTCAAAAGTTGTATTTGTTATCATGAGTTAATGCACTGACTGTGACATAACATGAATAAACAATTAACAGTTGTAGTATTAACTAAGGTGATGATACACAGGGCAACTTTTTGAGCATTGTTGCTGGGCAATCTTGCCGAGCGATTGTTGCTTGGGCACTTTCACATTGAAAATGGGCAATACATTTCTCTCTGGATAATTTAGATCGGTCGTGGGCCCTGTGTCTCATCTGGTTGCCCGCTGACGGCAACATTGCCCAGCAACATTGCCCAAAAAGTTGCCCTGTGTATCATCACCTTCAGAATATAGCCTACAGTAACAAATGTGTTGCTCATGGTTAGTTCATACATGAGTAATGAACAAATGAAGCTTATTGTAAAGCGTTACTATGAAATCAAAGATATAAGTTCCTTACAATTTAGAGTTGGACATGGACTTAAGATTTAATTTAACTAACTGTTAGATGTATTTCCCCTTGCACTTTTATTCCTTGGATAAAAACGAATGACATTGTCACTCAGAATGCGTCTGAAATCGAGTTATAGGCTACTTTTATTGTAGTTAAGAATAACTCGCATGCTGCAGCAACATTTAGAGTAGCATGGTGATGGTAGGATAAATGTAATTTTCCGTATTAGCTTAAACGTTACCTGCTGCTCGTTTGAAGAGACTCGCGCGAACTGCTGCGTAGTGCGTACCAGAACCGTTAAATGCGTATGAGGTGCTGCAAAGGAAACTCCGCCTACCACTTCTCTGCCAAATTTTTTTTTATATAATATTTGTTTGTATTATTATTGTTAGTGGCAAGGGTGCGTAAGTGTGTTATTTATTATAATATTTATAATAATAATAATAATAATTTACATTTATCAGAAAAGGGCACAATACATTTTGAGACAAAAGGGGCAGGGGCTTGAGCCCCCCCGGCCCCCCACCCCCGTGCACGCCACTGATTAGTATAATGATAAGTTAACATTCAATATACATATATTGAATATATGTATATACATATATACATATACAAGATACATACTGTGTACTTAAAACTGCAGTCTGTAGTTTTTCCTCTGTCGCAATCTCTGCTCGAAATCTGCAATTGCAGTTATTCACGGAATTATCAACTGTACGTGGGTTGTGCCACGGCACGGCACAGCGCGGATGAATCCATTATTTTGAGGAGAATGTGCGGCTGTCAGTCACCGCGCCAGTGTGGATACTGTCATTCAGAATCACAGATTCTACTTTTTGGAAGTATGACCAACATAAGAATTTTCACTGGAAAATGTCATCTGAACAAGTAACCCAGACAGCAACATAGTGTCGGCCCAGATCCGGCACACATCTGGTACACATGGATTCCACACGGTCTAGATGTGGGCCGGATCTGGGCCGACACTATGTTGCTGTCAGGGAAGTAACATCCACTTTTGCTCTGACCAACTAAGGAGGAAAAAGCATTGCAGTAAATCGTGCTGATTAAATCTAACGATCGCTTATCATATCACGTCAAACCGTGCAAATTATACTTTGTTCTCAAATTGTTAATGTTAACAACATCAGCATTGCGTGACTACATTTAATTCCCTTCCGATATTTATCCTTGTTTTTGCATGGGCCCGGTTGCAGTCTCTTTTTTTCTGTAGCCACTCCGAAGTCTTTTGCATTTTACAACAGGTGAATCTCATTTGAACCTTTCTGGATCCGCTATCAAATTGATAAGTTTAATTATATCAAGTGCTGTGAGAAAAGGCTATAAATCTCCACCTTCAACATCCTCACACGCAATATAGCCTACTAGCCGAGACACCTTCTTTATGTGTACAGTTTTGACGTAATGACGCAAAGACATGCTCGAATTTCCCGCGGAAATCCACCAGTACCACTGGAATTAAAAACATTATTACAAGCTTACCGTTTTGAATCGAGCTAAGGCAAGCAGATAGTTTTGAACACTGGCTGGTTATGTACTTGCTCAAATTTATTTTGGATAATTTTTAACCCAAAAAAAGTTACGGACTGGAGCTTTAACTATATAAACATTTATCTGCCTATTGAAATAAAAGGAAAGCTTTAAATGTAACTTCTTATGGCCAGACAATACCACATTCATAAACCGTCAATTTCACAAATGTTTCTGTGCCAGTTACTTTGTGCTGACTCACAAGGATTTTAGGCAACACACACAGAAAAGCTCATTTGCGACATTCCCTATTGTTAAAAATGTTACATAAATACATGTGAATTGAACTGCCTAACCTTTGCCACTTGCAGTCTTACCTTAAACACATAAGCGTGACTGACCATGCCTCAAATACTGTAAAAACAACTGTATGTGTATCAGATCAGGTAAAGAAGAATATAGAAACTACAACATCCATATATTCACATGTGAAATTTACATCATAAATTTATAACAAGCTTCTTAGAAATCCCTCCCATCTTGGGTGAGTGTTGGATGGATGTGAAATGGAACAGCGCAGACAAGTCAAACGCAAGAAATTTTTTTTGGGTAAACATGCGAGGAAACTTAAAATACAACCGAAACAATCATCCAATTGTATATGCACACTGTCCATGTTAGTTAATATGACAGAGATAACTTACGGATTGTACATTATCTTACACTCTCTTGTGAAGAGAGCAATTCGAAGAGAAAGAAAGACGACAGAGAAATTCAATTTTTCCAATCATGCAAAGCATGCGTGCAAAGTCTTGTCAGCTGACTGCAACATCCCGAGGACAAAATAGACTAAAAAAAGTTGTGTCCCATGCTGTTTGAAGCAGTTGAGCTCAGTTATAAGTTAACAAATGTCACCCTATCATCAAAGCAAGGCTAGTTTGAGAACCACAGGTTAAAGACAATAAGTGAGGACATGGAAGACAAAGGTTTCTTTTACAACTTAGATGTGGCCTTCAGAAGCAAAAAGGCAAAGAACAAAACTCAATGTAATATCTCCAATATTATCTAATGTATGCTATTATTTCAGAGAGAGAGAGAGAGAGAGAGAGAGAGAGAGAGAGAGAGAGAGAGAGAGAGAGAGAGAGAATGTGATGAATCAGAAAATTCTCAGAAAACGTCAAGTTTTGCTGGCTAAATTACAATAAGCAAAAAAAAAAAATACAGGTTGAGGAAGTTTTTGCACTAGTTTTTGAAGGGTTTGAACCTACAACTTGATAACCAGCCCAAATGTTTCACAACTAAACTAGGTTAACTAAATTAATATTACAGTTAACTAAACCTAAAACCATAAGCATATTTTTGTTACTTGAAATGAAATACACTACCTACACTATCTTCTATAAAACAAATATAAAATGTAAAACAAAATTAAACCTTATTTTACGACATTTGTCATTTTCATTTAGTTTAACAATGCACCAATATAAACTAAAACTGAAATAAAAAAGAAAGAATCTATACAGACAAGTTTCAGACAAGACAACATTCTGTTCTCTCTCTGCATGAGCATGTATACCTACATTTAAATATAAGAGCTGATGTACGGCATGAAGTGCAGCTGCATTGTTTTGATATGTTGCTATGTGTATGTTCCAAAAATCCAGACAGACTGAAAACAAAGACGACTAGTTCAACAAACACAATAGGTGTCACTGTCCCTCACACACTAACTTTGTGTGTTGCTAGCACTCAATCACTTGTCACTTTTTGGTCTGACTTTTACGAGCATCTTCAGGGCCTGGTGTCGTTTCGCACTGTACACAAACTCACAGACACGCACCCCCTGCGGCTCCATGCTCTGGCTTACCGCCATTAATCACTCGCTCGCAGAATCCAGCGGAGTTCACGGCAGGTTCAGGGCTTGAAACTCGAGTTACTACATCAGAGATGTATCACTCATGCACAGAATGCCGTATTAGTTTTTGTATGTGCATGATGGGAAAGCTGACACATAAATAAAGAATAAAGTAAATAAGAAAATCTAGAGAATCCTAATTAATCCCACTGCGGCGGACCTGTGTGCTCGTGCAGTTTTAAACAAGCACACACACCACTCTGAGAAGTCGACATGCAATCAGAATATACCCCATTTATTTTCTTATGGTCTTATTGTGGGTGATGCATCAATGCACGTCACTCTGAAAAATATTTACGTTTATGAATTTGGGATATGCTTCTATCCAAAGTCTGCAGGGCATTCAAATTTGAGGTGTTCACAGGTTCACTTCGATCCAAAAAAACTGAGATCTGCCCTGAAACCAAATTGGGTTCAGGTCCAAAACTTTGATGAGTGCCTTGGACACTGGTCGGTCTGATATTTGTAACCTCAGGTCTAAGGTAATTTTAAATAAATGTGCTTTTACCGAATGGACCCGATAAATTCTTTTAAAATATGCCAACACTCAAAAGTGATCAGTTGACTTGCCTTAAAAAAAAGTTAGGAAACCCATGCTTAATTGAAAAAATTAGGTTTTGTGGAATTGTCAGGTTCACATAACTTAAAATGATTAAGTAATAAACTTGATGCATAGTTCAAAATTAAGTTACATGAACTTATGTGAAATGTGGACCATTAGTCCAGAAGAGGAATCCTAGAATCCTCCAAAAGTTGGGACTGAGAAAGAGTCAACATGTCAAGGCTCTGGCAATATACAGTGACACTAAAAAGTATTTGGACAAATACTTAAAACAAATGGCCATTGCCTTAAAGGACCAAACAGCAAATCAGTGACATTTTCAAACATATGAACCTAATCTAACTCCTCTATTTCTTGTAACCAACAAGAATCTGATGTGATCTGATCTCAAGTTCAGGTAGCCTTTATCTACTGTTTTATAATTTGAAATCCAACTTTTCAAGCAAGTTAATTAAAGAAGTTAAAGTCCTGATGATAACTAAAATCCTCAAAATATATTGGTTTGATATTTTGTTACACACAATCACACACAAGAGTGGCTTCCGTGTCTAAATTATTTTTAAGATCACAATAGAGTTGTAAATCCATACATCATAGTTTTCACCTGTCAAAAAAACTCAGATTAAATCTGTTATGCATGTATTTGTGCAAGACGGAGTGTATGATTTCAGTTGCAGATGCAGGCAGTGTGTTATCTTGTCTAGTCTGAGGGCAGTGCCAGTATAAATACAAAGACGCTCAGATAAACACACACACAGAAAGACCTCTGTGGAGCATGCACAAGAAATTACAAAAGATTCCATCTTTGTGACGCATATTGACAGAGATTTCAAACACCTGATTATAATCACACTAACGCACTGTCAGTATCACAAACACAGCAGCAGCATTTATTCCATTCCCACGCTCAGCAAGAGACTACTAACTACATTGAGCAATGCATAATGTGCCCACGCCATGCCTGCCAATGCCTGGCCAGTTCTGTCTGATGCCCGCCGGTCACTAGGGTCAGACAATCCTCATGAGATCATTAAGAAACCATATGTGTGCATAACCCATCTGCTGCATTCTTCAGTAGTAATATCATGTTCAAAATAATACCCAATCAGTATTGCCAACCATCTGCAGATATGCTTACTGGAAGTGTAACCTTCAAAAACTCTTAAAAACTACAGAGCTCCTAAAGGGTCTTGGTGATGGAAACGGGATATGTCAATGTTTTTGCATTCTCTCGCAAAATGTTTGCGTTCCCCCGAGAAACTTGCAGTTTTCTCGCAAAACTATTGAGCCCTTTGCAAGCGAATGCAAAGTTTCTCTGGGGAAAGCAAAGTTTCTCAGGGCAACACAAAAGTTTTGAAATATATTTTTCCTTTTTTTTCCCCACCAACATATCTCTTTAGGGGCTCCGTAAAAAACAACATAACTGACATGAATTTAGTCAGGACTACTGGGAACAAATGATTGACCATAGACTGTAAAAAAAAATAAAAAATAAAAATGCATGAGACATCTCCACTGCTGTAGAAAAATTAAGCCAAAACATTCCATACGATTACATGGAGAGGGCAGGGTTTGTAACCTATGCTGTAACCAGCCATCAGGGGGCGATCGAAATGCTTCATTTTTCAGGACGTGCGCGGCAAACTTGGTGTAAAAGAAGGTCAGAAACTAGGGGTGTCACGATTTACCGTATTGACCATACACAAAAGTATCACAGAATGCAAATCCCATGCAAATACTGTATATTCTAAGTGTTCTAGGGGTTCAATATAGGGTTTGGTGAAAAACAAATCAAACTTTACTGTATTTAATGTACAACGTGCGTGTTCGTGAGACTCTATTAGTGGCACAGTTCACTCCGACTCGCTCGGAAAAAGCACACAAGTTGTAAGAAATCGAGATCAGCAAAGCTTGCCTACTCTTCTGCTACACACTCAAATGCATGTACTTTTTCTTCACAAAAACAGTACGTTTAGGGCATAGTATAAATAGGTGAATTGGGACGCAGCAATGGAGTAATTTGAAAATACAGAGCAGAACATGTCCAAAAAAAAAAAAAAGTCAAGATGAGGAAAAAACATGTTGCAACTTGTCACATTAATGTAGAATTCATCTGACGTACATTGGCTGTTTGACTAGGCCTTTCGCGATAGTCGATAAATCAATTAATCGCACGATAAAAAAAATGAGCTCGATAATTTTTCCGGCCGCGATAATTTCGATTTGCATCCTTGTTTGTTTTCCTCGTCTCTCTCTCTCTACCAAAGAGACTGGATGACAACTCTCGGTTCCTTAGCGTGAACTAGAGCTTAGATTATCTTCCCGAGCCCGAACTTGACCCGGGCCGGGCCCTTGATCTAGAGACGTGCACCAATGCAACAGAGTGCGGCGCGGCACTAGATTTGATGGCCGAGTGCGAGCGCAGGCGGTAATGCACTCACTCTGTGTGTGCGGGTTGCGGGAGAATAAAACGATTCGCGGGACTCCCGCAAACTAGATATACCTATTAAGAAAACATAAAAACTAATAGATTTTTATTCTACAAGAACAACTAAAACAATATAGAAACGATTTACAGGCCAGAGTTTTGCAGCGTTGAGCGATGTAGCCAATCACAGACATACGTGTTGATTTCTTGAACGCAATGGCCAATCAGAAGCATTTAAGATAGACTCTCCTCACCGCTCAAAACGGACTTTTTGTTCAGTGCTGAATTCTGTATGCTGGCAAATCCTCTAATTATAACAAACAAAGTGTGGATATTATGAAAGATTAATTGTGCAGTCAGCTTCATTGATAATAGATGTGTGAGATCGCGAAGAACTGTCAGCTTTTTAGGAATTATTTAAGGAATAAATTTATTTGTTTAATACCTGCATTATTATGCCATTATCATTATATTAGATGTAAATGGTCTCAGATCGACAATATTATCGTCTATCGCAATAATTTCTTGGACAATTTATCGTCCAGCAAAATTTGTTATCGTGACAGGCCTATGTTTGACTTGCAATATGTCTCATCCAATCAGGATTTAGAGTCTGGACACTGTTTATAATATTAGATTTACTGTTTTTACTCACTCAGGTAATTTGAAACTGTTTGTGCACCGATGCCAGACTTATTCGTTTATCATGAATGGTCTTATCTTTTGGTCTGTGTCCCTGAATTTCCAAATAAAAGATATACATTACATAATATTCACTGGATTATATAAAAAATTGGCAGTACCACATTGTTGTTTCGTATATAAACCTTTTTTTTTTATTTAGAGAAAAAATAACTATTTTGTGGTATACATATCATATTACTACAAATGTATTAATCATTATGAGAAGGATATACATCCTTCTCATAATGACAAACATCAGCCAATTATTTGTATTATATATACACCCATTCACTACCATTACTGAGTCCGTATCAGAAAGAAGAAGAAAAAAATACTACTTTCAGCAAAGATGCACTAAACTAATCAAAAGTGACAGTGTAAGCATTTATAATGCAACAAAAGATTTATATTTCATATAAATACTGTTCTTTGGAATTTTCTATTCAGCAAACAGTCCTGAATTTTTTTTATTAATTTCCAAAAAAACAACAACATTTGAACACTGATAATAATAGGATATTATTCTTACTTTTATACCAAATCAGCATATTAGAATGATTTATGAAGGATCATGTGACACTGAAGACGGGAGTAATGATGCTGAAAACTCATCTTTGCCAATACAGGAACAAATTACATTTTAAATTATATATTTAAAAAAAGAAAGTTGTAAATTGTTCTATTTCACAATATTACTATACTATTTAATGTATTTGAAATGTTAGTATATAGTATCATATTCACATGAACAATATCCGTTTTTCTAATAAAAATAATACACCAATAATTAAATAAAAGGCAAAACCAAGAACACTCAACAACTGACATCTAGTTCACTTATTGGAATAACTTATTTGTGGAACCAAAAATCAACGAGCACTCAGGATGCCCCATACGTCTTGACAACGGAACTCATACCTCAGCAGACTGCCTTTGGTTCAACCTCAAAGCTAGTCACATCCTGTTTTCATATTTTTTCGGTTGTTCTAGACTCACTCAAGGGCAAAAGCACAAAAGGAGACAAAGACCATGTTTAGACGTTTAAAACAATCTTCAACTAGATGAAGAATCTCTTCCAGCTGTATTGTTCAAAAGAACTAAATGTTCAGCTTCATCTTTCAAAATTCAGCTTCTTCTGCCATAGCGAAGAGAGAGGGAGAGGGAGAGAGAGAGAGAGAGAGAGAGAGAGAGAGAGAGAGAGAGAGAGAGAACAAGAACAAAAAGAAAGAAAGAACAAACAAGAGAGAACGAAAAAGTATGAACGTAACAATGAAAGAACAAAAGAAAAAGAACGAGCAAAGCAAACAAATCAAAGAAAGAATGAAAAAATGCACAGGAATGAAAAAAAAGAAATATCAAAAGAACAAAAAAGAAAGAACAAAAAGAAAGAAAGAAAGAACAAAAAGAAAGAATTAACAAAAAAACAAAAGAACTAATGAACGAACAAACCAAACAAACGAAAGAAACAACTAATGAAAGAACAAACAAATCAAAAAGTATGAACAAAAATAAATCAAAGAAAGGAAAAACATGTAAGAATTCAAAGAAAGGAAAAAAAAACAAAAAGAAATATAGCTGCGAGCAGCAATTACGGGGCGCAAGCCGGTGGCACCGCAACCCTGGTGCCTTTAGTTACCTAAAGGCACAAGGGGGTGGCGGTACCGCCGGCTTTGGCCCTTCATCGCTGCTCGCAGCTATATTTATATATAAATATATATATATATTAGTGCTGTCAAACGATTAAAATATTTAATCGCGATTAATCGCATTAATGTCATAGTTAACTCACGATTAATCGCACATTTTTATCTATTCTAAATGTCTCTTGATTTCTTTTTGTTCATTATTTTTTCTCATTTTAATGCTCTTATCAACATGAAAAAAGTGGATTGCTTGCTTTGTGCATATTTTTTTTTAAATTGAAAACAACATTGACAATACTGTTCAATTTCACACTAACATTCTCACTTGGAGCAAATAATCTCTTTGTAACACAATGTAACACTGTCCATCAATAAAAGGGTGAAATAAATACTGACGAGGTACTGATATTGACGAGGGGGTGGAGAATGCGCATCATCAGTGTGTGTGTGTCTGCTTGGCCATCATCAAGTGGTGTTTCAGACTGGACGTGCTGCGATGATGATAGCTCAGTTCATAACGACAAAACACACAGATCACTTTGTCTTGTCAATGAAACCATTTGGCAACTTTTTAAAAGTAAACTTTCCATTCAGAATCTTATGGGCATCCATTTCGGCGTCTCGCGCTCGTCATCCACTCAAAACGTAACGTTAACCTATTTGGCCGGCTCGCAAGCCCAAACAAGTGTGTGCGCGTGCCTGTTGTTTTGTTTCCGGTCTAGCAAGATCCGCTTGCGCTTTGGTCGACGAAGCATCAAAACGTCCTCGTGCGGCGCAAGCCATTGAAATGAATGGGGTTGATTGATAGCGCTGCGCATGCCGCGTCTTGTTGCAAAAGCATGTGAAAAAAACTACAAAGT